>CALYDD020000470.1:0-126342 GCA_944472135.2 Trichobilharzia regenti
TGATTAAAAATGTATGTCAGTACACTTTGCCACCCAACATAGTAACTGCATGGTTGAAACGATGAGGATATTAGTAGAGTTTGATGCATTGTGCTTGTCGAAAATTTCGGATTGGCCAACGATTCAAGCAGACCTCAACCTGAACCAAACCCAGATCTTCCTTTAACTTAACTCACAATTAACTAAGCATCCTCTTCAATATCTTTGCAGCTTACTGACAACCATTTTGATGATTACAGTTTTATTTAGCCGGCTTATCTGAATTACTTTTTGTGTATGTTCCAAAAGCATTGTTGCCTTTGTCCCCGTGGATCACCATTATTTAACCCTAGTGAAGTATTTTAACCACTGTGACTTCAGGTGGTGGCAGCTGAGGGGAACCTGTGTTGAATGAAATAATGATGAATTCTGATCAAACTTTGGTCTTTCTTGTACATTTTTTATACTGTAATCAAAAGAAGTATATGTATGGCAAGGCGTTTTTAATTCCGCTTCTTATTCTTCTCGATATTTCAGGGCAAATCAGTCTACAATCAGGTGATCGAGACATGCGGCTTCAAACGTGTAAGTTAACAAAAATCAAAAACTCAAAATAACATTTAAGAGTAAATGTGATTCAGTGAAGGGACTCTTTTCAGCGGGGAACTCACTGTCAAACCGAACAGTCACATGTATAAACGATATTCTCGGGAAACTATGCAGGCTGCATCAAGAAGTTTAAACACCACACATTGCTGAAATCAGAGATTTACTCAGTCTCAGCTGAAATTTCACCACGATTTCCTTAAGAAATAGAAATTGATAGGATCATAAGAAATATGCGATCTGCTCAATATCATGAATGCTATTCAAAGCAGATGCATCGCCGATGATTCTGGCCACATCACTTCAATATGGCCAGCAAGCACTACAGATCGATGTTTAGGGTATGCAACTGCTCATTTCAATTGATCAGTATTATGTGGTGCAATGCAGAAAAGTATGAATGAAAATATTAACAAATAATAATGTGAAATGCGATAACCATTTTGTGATTATCAGTCACAGGTTAGTATCAAGTGATAGAACAAGTAATATAGTAGTGGTAGTAGTAGTGTGTGTATTAGTTCTCAGAATGCATAAATCTTTGAAAGCGATTAATGAGATTATTAGGCAAATGAAAAGATAACGCAACAGGTTGAGGAGTTTTCCACGATGAACTACAACACTTCTATAAAAATATACGTTGACTTGAAGTTATAACGGGTGACAAGTAGAACAATGCTTGGAAGCTGAAAATACAAAAGTGATAACAGTTGTAAGAATAAGGAAAAGCTACAGAGGTCATCCTTCCAAGTAAAAGATTGAAACATGCACTGAACAAACTTCTTTCACATACGGAACCATGGCTGGAAATTCATCAGGGGTCAAGGACTCCACTGTCATTAGAAGTTTGCAGCCAAGGAAATGGCGGCAATTTAGCATTAATTTGATAGATCATATTGAAATCAATGTCACTCGGGGTTGGTTGGGTGAGAGGAGTCGATCAGGTGTCCCGCTCATACCCTTCTGTCCACACCTATAAAATCAGGCTGGAATCTTCCTCGTATTCATGTGCAGAACTCATAATTTTGCTGGTGGTGGTGAGTTTTGTTTCACAAAACCAGGTGAACTGATAGATGTACTGGGAGGAGTACATATATTCGTTATTTCCACCTTAGCTATGAAATACAAAGTTAGGGTGGCGTCATTACTTCCTGGCTATGATCACTTTGAACAGTTTCTGCGTTTCATTTCACTCACTCTCCTAGATTAGTTAATAATCCATTGTATTCTTCGAAATGTTAAACTCTATCCTACTGAAATTCACACATCCTGTTACGTAGTATTCACATTTGCCTACTTATCATACTAATTCCATATTCCTCTCCCAGGATGAAGTATTTGGTGTCTTACACTCTCTGTTTTATTGCTTCATTGAAATCACTGATATTTCATCGTTACTCACACTACACTCAATAATAATAAAATAAATGATATCACCAGTGTGGCCATTGCTTGAATGGAGCTCGAACGGGAAGTGGGACACGAGTAGGGCGTGGATTCGAGGTTGACATTCAGTATGTTATTTGTTGATGAGGAATTGAAACCTTGTCAGCAGTCGTGGAGTTGACTGAAAATAACTGAGGAAAAGGGAATTAGGTATTGATGTGCTCCAGATGATGCTCCTTAATTTATTCTAAACTCAAGAGACTAATACTGAGTATTCAAATCTATACAGGTACTTTAACAATATATAAGTCTACATAGGATTATACTCATTGATAATAAATTCATTGGGAAAGGAGTCTCGTCGGTTAACCACTCCTGACTTACGTGTTACTTACAATGGGAGTTATTGTATACTATTAGAGAGTAATCACCTGAAATTTTAGATGTTCGATGTGAAATTCAACATTATACGAAAATCAATCAGCCAGCGAAATATAGACGTGAGTTTGTTTAATTTCGATTTTTTTCCAATAAAAACAGGCCATTGTAGGAAAGGTGACTTCCTAGTCAGTTTTCTAAATCTCATTCATGTCAGTTGCTGACTCATCCCCTATTAGTTCCTCCGTGTTTGCATCTCATTATCTATAACTGCATATGCTTTACATACGCGCGTTTCCAGAGATGATGAATGTCTGGTTAAATTGAACTATGACAGACACCGGATAATCTTGAGCAAACAATCCAATTAAAGGATTACGAAACAGCTGAGGTTTTGTTGACGAACCGTGTATTAAAATAGTCGCACTTCTTTTCAGTGTCAGACGATTCTGCTTCACCTCTTACCCCTACTCCTCACACTAACGCAACTGTTTACTCTAATTTCTAACTCTAATCTAAACCATAACCACTAATCTTATCTCCAGTATAACCCTTGTTCATAACCCTCAACTTCAAAATAACCCTGAACGCTCGCTTCAAAAACCGAGATAACAATTTAACTCCTAAATTTAGTCTGCATTTTAAGCCTTTGCTTCATTCACCTTCTTCCTCATTCCTACTCTAATCTTAGACTAAAGTCTGATTCCATGGCCTAATAGAACTTTTCTCTCATACTTTTAACCCCGATATTACTGTTTCCATTATCACCAGATGTTAAGAGTAGATAAATCCGATCAAGAGGAAGCTCTTGACGCAAGACTCACACCACATTCATGACTTGTGGTAAATGACTGTTTGCACAACGTCTTTTGATGGCTGTAATGTTTCTTCGCCTATTGTAGTCACGAAGTACTAACGGCTTTCGAATCCCGAGAGTTAGAGAACAAGGGATCATATGCATATAATTATACATACTTGCAGGGTGAGAAGAGAGTTAATTTGTTTCTAATTCCTTAGCTGATTGATGCTTGAGTGGTAGTGAACATATCACATCAGTCGATCGAGCAACCAATCCGTAGTATACAGTATCATGCAGTTATGGACGATTTCTCGATCGCTATGAAGTGAAGTAGATGACATGTTGTGAAGTCCTCGCCTGAGTTACTTCATTTTCCAAAAGAAACTGTAGCGGGAAAATTCACCTCGTCACACTCTGTACATTTGAAACTGCGAACCGGATGAAATGTATTACCAGCTCGCCCAAGTAGCATACCAGTCTGAGATCAACTAGTATGGACTAATATGGCTCTCTGAGTTGAACAAAACCATGTGGACTGCTCTGACATGCTTGGTTTCAGATGATCGAAATAGCCATCCAGTGATCTGGTGAACTGACAAGTACTGCTGATTCATTTATTACTGGCATCCAAATAGATACATGATAACGTGTTTACTTCATTCTACTGGATATATTAATTTGTACTTGATCTCGTTCAGAAATTCCTATTCGTATTCTTGCTAGAAAAAACCATCGTTACTACTTATGCTAAAGCGTTCCCTTTCACTCTTTCAAACATTTCAGGCGTTATAGAAGCTATCGAAAGTATGACAAGCAAATATGGTAAGTTATCAGATAGCTGAATTTAATCTTGCTTTTCTTCACAATTTAGCATTATTGTGCCGTGAAAATTCAACCCTATGTGGGTGGACTGGACATATGCATTGTGAATGTCTTCCAAAAGTAATTCGGGACGATAATCTGCCGATTATTCATACCACACGTTGAGTCACGCGTAAAACCCGAACACACAAGATTGGTCTTATCTACAGTATTATATTAAACATAAGGTATATGGGACACAATATACACACCTCACATGTGAGGTGTGTATGTATGTGGCTGAATAGAGTCACAGAGCACAGTCAATGTGCGTCAATAATTAAAAATAACAGAGCTGTGTCAAAGGCGATTTAAGTGTTCTTTAAACAGCACGCGGATGCCAGACACGGAATAAAGGGATACGAATGGACAATGTTCAACTCTAACGGGTGCATGACTAAACCATATGCAGTAGACAACGTTCAACTATAACAAAATAACTACGATGCATCAAATGAAGCATAAAACATCCCGATAGTTCAACTCCAATAGCAAATGATGTTGTTTTCAAAAGAAAGAACAACAAAGGACAGATGAGGGGGCATACAAGTGCTATTATACACCATGCAGGCAATCACGTGGAACCTGGATAAGGAATAAAAAGTAAGGTGCGATTCCGAGGATGGCATAGAGACGATCGTGCGATGAAGAGGATGATATGGAAACCTGCACACGAGAAATCGAAGATTCAACTGAAAATGACTGCGAAAAACTCACGTCCTTTGAGTGACATCATGCACCATTCAGGCTGTTCAGTGGTACTCGAATAAGGAGCGACGAGTTGGCCATGGCTTCGAGGCTGGCATGGGAATATTGTGTGAGATGGAGGAAATGAAAGCTAATGAGAAATCGTTAAAAAATGGACTGTTAAAAATGGACTGCACTGAAATGAGTGAAATGGGTATATGTCCTGCTGAGGCTCAATGTTCCACCGAAAACACTAGAAATGAATTACTGATAACAATAATAACACTAGCAATGTCTTGACTGTAACATTTTCAAATGACCTTTTACACTTTAACAATCAAAATCCTTCCTGATTATTTGTTAGGAATACTACATAGAAAATACACCACAAATGTTAACCAGTATAAAGATTTACTACGTCAACATGAAAGTAAGTTGACCATCTGTTATCTTATATACTTCAATTATAAACTCAACTAAACATGTATTCAGTTCTCACTGAGAAGGGTAGAGAATATAGAAACACCAATGGTAAGGCAGTAAACAATTATACCCTAACATTCCACACAGCCTTACTAATCGTCAAGTATGCGAAACAATTTTTCCCCTATAAGAATTGTTCCGATGTGACACAGGGAGTATTGAGTGGCCGTTTCCTTCACTCATCCCTTGTTTGAGGCTCCTCAGCAGTACTCAACTATGACGCCACCACCGGAAATCGAAGCCGTAATCTCCCCGTCACAAGACCAACATCGTAGTCCTTCAACTAGTGGGATGGAATCCAATTACCAGTCTATGAATTTTAACTTTTACGATTTACGATTTTAAGCGCAACTGTCAGTATTTGTCAATGGAGAATATTCATTCTCACACCAGAAAACGTGGTCTACACCAATGGTCACAATTTTTAACCAGGACTTTAGAAAACATCCTTAATAACAAATTCGTGGAAGAAGTCTCTTTCTGAATGATATTTTTGTCTTCTAAATGTTGATGAAGGATGATTTCTTGAATGCCTCGAATTTCGTTAGAACTTCTCCTCAGTTGAATACTATGCATACAGTGATATGTTTACAACCTACTAGAAATACACTGGAAGATGCATGTGACTGATGAGTAAACGAGCTACAATGATGAATTAGTCAACTGCGAAACACGACAGGTGTGAATGGTTTACAGGTGGAGTTCAGATAGATAAGCGCAAGGGAGGATATTACAGATAAAATTCAAGACCATAATGGATTACAGTTCAGTCATATCACTGTAATCACTGTAAATAATAAATAATGATCTGCAGAAACCCAAAGGACAAGATTCCGCACATGACTACTTCTATGTGTATATATCAGTTCACCTGTTGCTGTGGAGCCAGGTACATCGGTCGTTCAACGCACATTCTGCCAAAAAGGGTCAAAGAACACTATCCAAAGTGGCTACAGAAAGGAAATAATGGCCATAAAAGGAGTGCAATAATCGAACATCTCATCAACACTGGTCATTCCATCTCAACGAACGCCTCCTTCAAAGTAATCTACAAAGTGAAGAACAACCTTCCAAAGACAGTACGATTCCGTCTTCTTTGTATCGCAGAAGCCCTAGCCATCCAGTTGGTGGAACCAGAACTATGCATACAAAAGAAAATTATCCAACCACTTCTACTCGCATGGTAACAGCTCTGTTGATTTGACCTAACTTTTCTTTGTTTGTTTGATTTGACCTTACTTCTGTTTGTATGCTTATTTTTCTAACTTAAAACCCTTGTGTAATTCTGTATATTATTTGTTTCCATGTACACCCTTTGAGCACAACTCATTCATCAAACTATTCATGCCATTACGTAACTCTTATTTAACAATCATTTATGACAACTCATCACTTTTGTTGCTATCCTCTTATCAACATCCAATTCATCTGAACTTACTAATTGTATTTTCGTTTGACAAATTTAATGTATACACACACACACACACAAAATGACCATATATATTTGCGATTGTACAGCTATGAAAATGAATTCGCCGAAAAGAGACTCTTCGCTGAACTACTTGTCTTCTGAATGTCAGAAATCTCAAACTGGACAAAAATAATAATACTACTGATAATCATAATAATGATAAGACAAAAGGATTAGGCGAAGAAATATTTACTTCCCAGTTAGATCCTCATCTCTGGCTCTACTCATATATATAAAACACTTTAAGTACATACAATACAAAATGAATTTACCAATCTTGTGGCGATAAATTTGTTACCTATAATCAGTCGATATCACCACGCCAATAAAATCGATACTGTCAATTACAGGGTAGAAATGTTTGCACCAATTGATTGCATAATGCATAACTTAGGAGGAAATACAGAGTGATTTAGCAATAAGAGGGTGTTGAATTTGTTCACGTGATAAGCAATCAAAGATGAAGGAATCGGAAAATAAGATAATTTCCACAATGACAACTTGTAAACAGCTTAGAGGGAGGCAGGCTGAATTCTCAGAGCCTTACATTCATGTAATGATATCCATGGAAAGAAGAGTGGCTGCACGAATGTCTTCTGGACACACAGGTTTGGCGTGTTTAGGTGGACCTCAGAGGATTCAGCTGTATGCGAAAGAGAAACTCTTCGAGCAGAAGTGACATTTGTTTGAATAACTTTCAATGCTTTATTAGCATCAACTTTATGCCCACTATCTTCAAGGTGTTCTAAAATAGAACTACGAATGTATCTTGTTTGTCCTTTGCCCAACCATGCAGGATGATACCGGAAATACGACTGTCAACCTTTCTCATTTTATGCAGCAGCTGCATCGGCAGCAACAGCACTTAATCCGATGAATACACATAGAGGAGACGGAGAAATTGGATAGGATATATTATTCTTATTTGTCAAACAAAGAGCCGGAGTCGTATTGAAGAGACAACGTACATACGATGCACTGAATGCTTTTTCCACTGCACTCTTCAAGCTCTGTGTTACTTTACTACTCCACTGGTATCACCTAGTAACTGCAGTTTTATGAACAAGGGCTTTCTTCGAGCTGACGCCACACTCACACTTCTGGGTGCTGAATTCATGTTTTGTTTCAATGAATTTATCTGGATAAACATTTTTAAAAAGTGATTCGCTGGTGATGTTAAGCTGCTCACTGAGAGAGTGGTTTGAGCAGATTATCCTAGCTCTATCAACCAATTAATAAAACGAGCCAAGAAGGAGGTACTGATAAAAGATAGTTCTCTTTGATATGGAAATAATTGTAATAACAGATGGAATACGTGGAAGATGTTGTCGTGCTGGATCGAAAGACATCCGTATTTCCCACTGTACATAGACACATGATTTATTGACGCTAATTTTACAAAAACGAAGCACGTATCTGTTTATTTATCTGTTCACATGAGTGGATGACTTCACAGAATATCAGTATCATGTCCATATTCTAAAAGATGCTTTATCATCAAAATTCTTGGCGTCCTGACTTCATTCAGCTTCTTTTCAATCGCTTGGACGAATGCTTCACTATGCGAACTAGACACAGTCACCTTTCTGTATGTATTTATTTACTTGAACAAACACACCCATACCAATGTATACAGGCCTTCTCAGATCGTTGCACCACCCGTTTGATTGGTGTTGAGGGATGCAAGCTTAGCCGCATGATGAGTTCTTCCTATGCAATTATGCAGTCTTCACTTAAAACAGTTTCCTGTATGTCATATACTCTAAATGTCAGACTAATATATAGAGCCTCCTTTCAGACTGTTCAACTTCTACTTCCTTAAATTACCGATACATTAACTAATCCAATCATAAATAAAATAAATCCTTCAGCCACCTTATCTGATATTCAATTATACTGTCAGTACAGATGTCCTATGTTCTATTGAACGGTGTTCTCACTAGACGCTATCTCTACTGGATTGGAATAAAGCTCTTAATGTGTAGATAAAAGTTCCCACAAACGAAGACAGACAGTGCTGCTTTATAATCACAGTAATATTCCAGTGTACATCTTAGATTATGTCTGACTGTCCAACTGACTGTCTGACTGACTCACTGCGTTTCAACAGAGAACTACTATAATAGAAAAGATTTGTAACTCAGGTGGATGATTTGGAATTGAGAGAACTACTATGCTATGCAGAAGTCCAGTCACAGTTCACGTCGCCATAATTTCCATGTATCACACGACGAGGAAGAGAGAGAAAGAGCAATGCGTAAAGGAAACTCAAAAGAACTACAGTGAGCAGAAACTTGAATTGAGAAAGAATAGTGATGTGGAAAAACAAGAGAATATAACAGATAGCAGTTTCATGTTCTTGACGTCTTGATAGAAGTCCACACCTCACAATGAAACTGTTCTACACAAACCGTCAATCGTACTTTAAGCTGTGTTCCGTTCCGATCAACTCTAATTCTCTTCCTGCTTAGTCCTATGTTGGCTAACATTTCTCATCGAGGAAGGCCATGGGTTAACATTCGTCACACGTTTTTTTACCATCTGGATCAATCTAGGTCATTCACAACTTCATTCATTCACTTACTCGCCTTATCTCTAAGATTGTACACCTAAACATCTCCATAAGACCCATCATATACTACCACTTAACATGGTAGACACAGTGTGAACATCTTTGGTGAGAGACAGTTAGTCTTTTCATATCCTCCACTTTCAGTGTCCCCTTCCCACTCACAAACATCCGACTATATTTCATGTTATTCAAACACTGTTATCTTTTGATATTTACTGTTACTACTGTTTTCTCTTGCATGAACAGATGAAATAAGGAATACTGAAAGGAACGTGAGTAGTGCTGTTACACAACCATCTACAGAACAACAAGGTATTTCAAATAATATTGTTAATTATTTCACTTTTTTATATTTGACGAGAACATCGCGCTGTGTGTTGTTGTGTCCTCTGAACTCAATGCTAATCTAATTACGATGCTTTCGTTGTCATTTCAGGCAATATGGCTCCAGTTCAGACTACGATAGAATGGCTGAACTTATCAGAACTCCTCTTACATGAATGATTTAACTGTATCGTGTCTTACGCTTAAGTGCATGACGATGTATGCCACTGACAGACTGATATGCTAAGCAGCGCATCAAACAGAAGTGATCTAAACACTTGACAGGTGTATTCAATCCTTTTGGTCCCAGCTAATCCCTAAGGTGTACATGGTTTGACCTAGTTCAAAGAGAGATGAATTAGTTTACAGCACCAGAATTCTGGCAGACTGTTTACTTGGCTTGACTGCAGAAATAAATATGCATATATGTACACATATATTCAAAATTCATAATTCATCAGTGAATTTCCATCATGTCAATCGTCAGATATCATTGAATTACAAGTCACAGGAGACTCTGACATGTCAACAGAGACACAGAACTTCAATGCGATATGGAAAATCAATCGAAAGGGGAAAATAGAAAGTCTAATAAATATGCCCATATGAAATTTTAAAACACTGAATAATTGAACAATGAATGAACTTCACCTTCATGACATTCTTTTTATACCCACATACTAATTGAGGCACTCATTGGTGCTTGAAAATAACATTGTGTTTTCGCCCAAAATAACACCGAAGATAGAACTTCTTATTAGTGTAGAGATGAATCCGACTATGAAGCAACGTGACCAGCGAGAAACACTGTCACCGACAGGAAACTAGCAAAAGATCGGCTCTTTCAATTACCTAGACTGGTAGTGTTGTTACAACTTTAATTCGCACGGAAGAGTATGTCACAGCCAGTAGGCGAGGATTAGAAAAGCAAGGCATATCCTCATTACCCTGAAATCAGATTCAAACGAACAACAGAATTCCGAAATTCAAATCCAACGTCAATTTTGTGTTGCTATTTAGTTCAGAGACTTGACAGATGAGTCACCAGAAGCATTTCCAACAGGCCACTGCAGACTGTCTTCAACAGATGCCCACGCTCCACACTCAAGACAAAATGGTCGACCTGAAAATACTAACGAGAAGGAACGAACCAACAACGTTCGCGTGGCAAATATGATGGAAGAAGTGGATTCAACATACTCTGAGGACACCACTAAATGACATCGCGTGGAGGTCATTGCTTGAGTGGGACCCGGACATCAGACAATTGGTTGGATGTGTGTCGGATAGTGACATGGATGAAATCATTTCGGGCTAAATGTATCAGTAATACTCACCAAGTTGTAACGTTTAACACGTGAAGATCTGTGGTCAAAGACAGCTAGCCACTGTGTACATAATCACACCTGTGATGAAGGAGAGAATTAACGACTGCTGCAGTTAATTCGTGTCATTAATCCCAACTTATAGTTTGATATGTATTGTTATCATTGTTTTTACAAATGATCAGATGACGTAAAGCGTATTGAAACATGCATGAGGAGTGTTGTTACACAACCATCTGGAGACACAAGGCGTATTTCCACAACTATCGTTTTCACTCACAATTTTCGCTTTCTAAACTCTTGTCTCGTTTTCGACAGCCATCACATGTGAGATTCACACTGTCACGATACGAAAGTTTCGGTGAGCTTTTGCCTCCTGAGAGGCTGTGTGATGATTCAATTAAGAAGCAGTTTTCATTGACCACCATCCACACAACAACTTCACATCAAACTGCGATTTGAAGTGTGAAATTGTCTGATTTCCTTCCCCATGAATGATATGATTGTATCACCTGGCAACCTTTGTTCTGAGTTTTCGGTTATTTGCACTAGTGTTCATCCTCTTCATTGACTAGAAAGTTGACTTCTCCGTCATGTGAACTTGTTCTTTATGAGTTGATAAATTTGATCGACAGTGATGTGTCTCCTTGGATAGTTGATCTGTCTTAGTACAAACCAGACGTCGAGGACTTCACTAGCATTTGTTTGGTGCTTCCATTGTTTAAAATGTGTTCATTCTATTAGTCAAACTAATGTCTATATTAGATGTCTGCATGCATCGATATGAAACAGGAAGACGTGTCGTGTCTTCTCACACCTAAATTATATTCTGGGAGTTGAAGTTGTAAACATTCAGTGGCATATCTGCAACGTCAAAGGTGCTAACATTTCCACTCATACTGAGGTGTTTCTTTACTCACATCACCAAATGCATGATTTTTGAACGGTATCACTGTGTTACTTGAGACCAGTAGTGTGGATTAAACAACCCGTGTTTAAGAGATCCCCATTTCTGCAACTAACTCAATGGAAAATATTCTAAAATGGTAGTTCAACCTCCTTCTATACCGAGATGAAATTTCATCCCAGTTTACTTTGAAATTTGATTGATTTGGACTGATCAAATTGTCTCATTTGAATCATTTACCAAATACACGGCAATAATGACATTCATCATAAACAAGCAGAACGCTCTCTTGTTGATATTGGTCACTATGTCCTTCTGCTTGATGTGTGAGTGATGTCCGACTAGTAGATTCATTCCATCAGCCCTTCATAGACTCAAGCCCTGATGCTTCTCTTCCCAAATGCCATTAATGTCATATCAAAACGATCACCAATATTGGGTTTACAAATGGCACTGTAAAGGAATCTCATCAGAATTCCAAAAGTAATTCACAGTACATAAAAGTGAATGTATGTGTATGCAGTGAGGATGAATGCTCATGATTAACGTTCACATCCGATGGTTGGTTATTCAGAATGATAATAGAGTGCATAGGACGACGAACGGTAATATTGGAACAGTAAGTGGAGAAAATGTGTGCACAAGATATGGAGTAATGCAGTAGTAATCAGTTGACAGATTTCATTGCCGCTAAGGATAGCCGACCTGTCAGAATCCGCTCCAACTTGTTCGAAATGCTTTCTGTGTCGTGCGAAGACTATGAACCACCCAGAACTATTCACTGACTTGACACAAGTGATGGAAATCAGGATTCGGTTATTTGTTCTGAGTCCTCATGAATAATTCACTGAATTCAGAGTATAGTTGTTCTTATTCAAATTCAGTAGTTAAATTAATTGTGTGAGTTGTTGATACGTACGGTCAATGTTAGAGGAAACTGTCGTCTATTTGACGCAGTGAAACAAATCCACATGCCTATGCCTGATATTGGTGCGGATGAAGTAAACTTCACTGATGATGGTACCCTACGATGACACTGTTGAGGAAGCGATGCGAATATACCACTCAATCTAAATTATCACACTACGTGACTGTAAATCAAGAATGAGATTTGATGACGTACACAGCAAAGCGGTATACCAGATTATGTGATAGACAGTGGGTAGCAGAAAACAGGCATAAATTGGATCCACAGAAAGCAACTGAAGGATCTGGAGTTCGCTGATGTTATATGTCCTATTTCTCACAAACTGGAAGATATGCAAATGAACAGCATTAAGTTGACAGAGGAAGCATCCAGAGAGGACAGGACTTCAGGTGAACATAGATAAAACAGACGCAGGTGATGAAGATGTCTGGCCAACAGCAACAATAATGGACAACAATTAGCATAAATTGGAGAAATCCGGAAGAAGGAATCTCCTTTAACTATCTACCGACCTGGTGAGCATCGTTTCAACTGCGAGCGAAAATGAAGAGGATATCAAAGTTAGGATCAGTAAAGCAAGGGAATGTTTCATTTCTCTCAAGTCTGAGTGAAGGTGAACAGTACTCAGTATGAAAAATAAGATCCGGATCTTCAAATCCAATTATATGTCAGTGCTACTTAACAGACGGATCGGAGACTTGGCGTGGTATCACGAAGGGCATTTAGAACAAACTACAGACTTTCATGAACAGCTGTCTTCGCTCAATACTGCTCAAGGTCAGATGGCCTGCCAGAATAGTTCAGCAATAGTGAGGGATCTCTGGAAGCGAACCAACCTCCCATGCACCGATTGTGCAACAAATATGCAGGAAGAAATGGAGAGGGACTGGCTATACTCTAAGGAAACCGTCAATCCACATCACATGGCAGGCCATCGTTGGAGTGGAACCCGAACAGGAAGCGACGAGTTGGTAGTCAGTGTAAGGGTGGTGTTAGATAGAGGTGGTCCTGTGAAGAGGAGATGAAAGCATGTGAGCAGATATGGAATCAAGTGGAAACGTTAGAAGTTCCACTAGGAACAAAAATAAGTAATAATATAATAAAAAAATATATAATTAGCACATATAGTAACAAAATTGATGTCTTCCCGTATAGACAGGAATATATATATACTATTATAATTTAATTTTATGTGTGCAATGTGAATAGTATTCCTAATGACGTTAATTCTCAATGTGATTATTTCCATTTCTCTTCATTCTTTGTATTTTCGATTGAACGGGAACTCGACGTAATCACTCAGGTGATTCCACTGTCATTTCAAGCCGAAGGAGACCTGGTAATACAATATATATATATATATATAATATTAAAATGTATGACTGTGGATAGAAATATCAGGTATTTGTTGATACGCCGCCTTTCAGTATGAATTCGATCTATGTTTAATTATTATTAATCACTAAAAAGGCGTTAGCAGCAGATTTTCACTTCACCCTGTTCGCTGAGTTTATTTTTGGCAGCTCCAAGATTGACAACGAGCCTCGATGTTCTCCAGCTAACATGATCACCTACATGTCATTTTAGACCTGAAGATCAACTCGTTGTCACGCATTTCGATTCTAATCGATGTCTTGCAGATTAGGCGATACTGCTTAACAGTCTCCTGAGCAGTATTCAATCCATTCATTCATCCATCTCCATTTACCTCCACATGTTTTTCAGCCAACATTCTCTTGGTGAATTCGTCACAGTAGTTGATAGTCAATTATTATTCCTAACTGACCAACTGATCTCCAATGTCGAACGAAAGTACCCGTTGACGGAAGTATCCAACTTGTTGGAAATGCTTTCTGTGACGTGCGAAGACTATGAACCACCCAGAACTATTCACTGACTTGACACAAGTGATGGAAATCAGGATTCGGTTATTTGTGCTGAGACTTTAGATTTCTTCATCGACTTAAGAGTATGGTTGTTTGTATTCAAATTCACTATTTAAATTAATTGTATAAACTGTTGTTACGTCACCATACTACGTGACTGCAAATCAAGAGTGAGATTTGATAACGTTTACAGGAAAGCCATAAAGGAGAATTAACTTCAAGCTCAATTTTTTCCCTAGTACTTCTGATCCATCCAGCACAGTTTTCTCTTTTTGTTAATGAGAAGACAGTATCTCTTTATTTCCTCGTGTTATACATTGACTGACAAGTTGGCAGATTGTTCTCACTGACTAAAGTCGACAAGAACAACACTGATGTAAACTCAGCATAAACCTAATATATATGTCATGCCTGTACAATGTCTATCTTCCTGTATGGACAGGAATATATATATACTATTATAATTTAATTTTATGTGTTCAATGTGAGTAGCATTCCTAATGACGTTAATTTCAATGTGTTTATTTCCATTTCTCTTCATTCCTTGTATTTCCGATTGAACAGGAGCTCGACGCAATCGCTCATGTGTCTACAGTGTAATTTCAAGCCAAAGACCAGGTAGTACAAACAGTATATATATATATATATATATATAAATATTTTTTTGTATGAATGTGGATAGAAATATCAGGTATTTGTTGATATGCGGTCTCCCAGTAAAAAGATCGATCTATGCTAAATTATTATTCATCACTAATAAGGCGTTAGCAGCAAATTTTCACTTCACCCTGTTCGCTGAAGTTATTTTTAGCTGCATATTACTTAATCTCAGATTCCATTGCAGCTAAGGATAGCGAAACTGTCTGAACCTGCTACTTTCCTACACAGAACTCCTGCAATTTAAGGTGAATTGCACTGGGTATTCAGTAATTAGTGGCTTTTGATCATCTGTTCGATACTTGATAGACGACAGAAAAGTATTCTTCAGTGTGCTGGCTTTGTGACCTGCATGGACCAGGTAATCTACTATCGAAATGTTGACACTTTTAATCAGACCCTTGTCTATGCAAACTTCTCAGGGTTCTGTGTAACGTAAAATCAAGTTCCAGGAGCGAGTGCAGATAATACTGCCACTACAGGAACAGTTGGATTGATAAATAATTAGTCAAGGCACTTCGGCGTCCCCATTTCGCTTCCATTCGATGTCGTGCAGATTAGATGATACTGCTTAACAGTCTCCTGAGCAGTATTCAATCCATTCATTCATCCATCTCCATTTACCTCCACATGTTTTTCAGCCAACATTCTCTTGGTGAATTCGTCACAGTAGTTGATAGTCAATTATTATTCCTAACTGACCAACCGATCTCCAATGTCGAACGAAAGTACCCGTTGACGGAAGTATCCAACTTGTTGGAAATGCTTTCTGTGACGTGCGAAGACTATGAACCACCCAGAACTATTCACTGACTTGACACAAGTGATGGAAATCAGGATTCGGTTATTTGTGCTGAGTCCTCATGAATACTTCACTGGCTTCAGAGTATAGTTTTCTTTTTCAAATTCACTGGTTAAATTTATTGTATGAGCTGTTAATAAATGTACATCTTGTGTATTTCTCCTAATATTGTGAAGTTTCAATTGGTTTTTTTCAATTTCTCTTCTTTCCTTTTATTTTCATTTCACCAGAAACTCCAACTCGTCGTTCATGTGTCTTCACTGTAATTTCAAGCCAACAGGGTTCAGGTAATCCAAAAAGTGTATATATATATATATATATATATATATATATATATTCTTCATTGTGGGTATAAATATTTATTACGAATGCTTCCGTGATGCCTGTATATTGACACGATGTTATTTGATGGTCCTTAGTAGCCAGAAGTATGTCATCGACTGCTTCCTGACGAATTCTTACCATTCCCGTCAATTTGCTGTTCCTTCGTCTCAGTCTTCATACTATCAACAGCTGTCCTTCGATTCCATTCATGGATTCCTAATCATATGAATTTTATCGTCTGGAATGTGCTAGATTTAATCAATGTGCAACACCTAATTGAGAAATTTTAATTGAGAAGTTTCAACGCACCCTCATTCTAACAGAAGCTACGCTCGGTATGCACTTTCACCTATTCATCCAACCTTTTGCTAACTAAATGCCTTCGATGGTTTACAGCGTCGAATTGAATTTCTTGATGACGACCAAACTTTCCCAAGAGTTTCTTATCACCTTATATGTTATTTTGTCAAGTCATTCATCTAGGAAAATTATAGATACATCATCTTTGTTCATTGGACCATAATGCAAATCGCTTGAATTAAATTTGCACTTTGAAGCAGACAGCGATGACAAAACAAGATGAAGCTGACTCGAAGTCTAATAGAACGCCGCAACCAGTATGGTCCAAGTTGATTGTGAGGACAATGACTCGTCGATCACACTGGCTGGTGTTATTGCACTATATTTCGAAAATTGACACAAGTTAGGATTTACGCTCCATTGGCTTCCTTTTGACTGACTGCATGACCAGCAAGCGCGCCATGTAACCTGAAGGTCCTGTGTCTGACCCGTAGTGGAATCACAGGACGAAACAGCTGTCCAGTACTCCATGATTTTCAAAATATATTTTGATCTACGTTGTGCTGCTATTCTACGCTTGGTTCACATTAACAACCATCTTTTCATTCTTGATTCGATAGGTAGTCCAAATATTCAGCCTAACGCTATTGTCAATCCAGATACAACAACAGCTCAACCAATGACAACACCACAAGGTATTTAAAAATCGAAAGTACTAATAATAATAGTGAGAGATTTACTCCAAGCAGGACTTTTCATACAATGTGGAATTTCAGCATGTAATACGATGTCGCATCCAAGTTTGTTTTTACATCACACTACACTGTAGGGGGAAAATAAATAACAGAAACACTTGCCGTAATAATAATGTCAGTGAAAATATAAATGTGAGGTCAAAATTAAAAGTCCATAGAAAAAAACGATGAGAATATATTTGTAACTGGAGAAACAAAAAGGCCTGTTAGTTAATAATTTCATGTCTTACGATCTACTCATCACCTCAAATATGTCCACTGAGTAAGAAGATACACAAGGCTGATTGACACGGAGGCAAAAGATTCATTCTTCCCTGAAAATGGCTACATAACTAGAGATCACTTTGTGAATACCTGTCATACAGCAGTAGTTCAGAGAAGTAGATCTCTTTGACAATCTTATTTACTTCATCATCAGTCCAATCGTATTTTCTTATCATAAACCTGGAGAGCAAATCAAAATGATGAGTTGTCATAATTACAGTTGCGAATACTATCGATCAATGCACACGAGGAGTTGGAAAAGAGTATTTCAGCCACGTATCACGACTAGGAATTGAATGAATGACTTGTGATCAGGATGCAGGTAGCGACGAGAAAAAGATGTGATATGACCTAAGAGTTCGAGAGAAATAGAAGACTCAGATGTGGTAAAGAACAGGCAAAATTAATCAAGTTGGTTGATAATAACTGCATCACTACCATGATGAGGGAAGTGCTAGGATAATTCGTTTTCATAAGCAGAGCTGCTAATTTCCCTACTTGAGTGCCTAGAGCTTCAACAATGCAAAGAATACTAAAGGGTGTTATCAACAACAGGTTGCTACTGCTACTTTGCTGATTCCATGAAGGTTAGTGAGTGTTCTTGAACTCTTTGAGACAGGATACGCCCTGAATGACCAATGTACCTGACTCCGTATCAGCAGGCATATTGCTCATCTTATTTACTAACCAGAAAAAACTTTGTTCTACTCATCTTACGCATCAATTATTATTGACACTTCTGATTATGACAACTCATTTTTTAGCTTACCAACTGAAACTCCCTTGAAAGAAAAGAAGAAAATTGTACATAAGTGCAACTGTTCAGCTGAGTGGAATGAATTCATTGAAAACAAGCTGTTGACTGAACATCTCCCTTTACTTTTCCAGTTGATTTGAATATGCTGCATTCATGTTGTCAAATATCACATTTAGGTGTTTTACATGCGGTCTATCAATTAATAATACACAGCTAGAATATATATGGTTGCGCTTGCTGCATAAATTCATGCGTTCTCATGCGTGTCTCGCCATGTCGTTTATCCGCACTCATGAATAATGACACAGATACAACTTTACTTTCATTTCAACATGGTGTTTTCAGCACTTTCTATTATTTTACTCTCTTACTAGATTTCCAGACCACATATCGAAGCAGTCAGTGCAGACATTCTCTACCGACTCAATATGAACAAGGTTTGTTGAACGAGAGCGAGAGAGAGGGAAGATATTTATTTTATTTGCTGTTATTACGTGTGTGTTTCCATGATTATCTGAATCACTCTGATTGCTCTTGATGAATGCTTCACACTGAGTCAATACTATACACTACACTCACAGTAGTTTGCTTTTACTGACGTGTTGTGTAATTACCTGAGTAAAAACCACTGGATCTCCACCGCCTCATCCGAACTGATAGATGCTAGAAGACTTATTCCGGCGAGCTCCGAATTCAATGAGGAGCGAAAGCTGCACAAGAGGAAACTTACGAAAAGTCTCCGCAAGGACCGTGAACAGTGGTGGGCAACAAAAGCCAAAGAGATGGAGAAAGCTTCGAGGATAGGCAACACCAGGCAACTCTTTGGACTCATCAGGGAAACGGGTGGGAGAAGACAAATCATCAGTGAGACAATCTCGGAAAAAAATGGCACTATAATTAGCTCCCAGGATAGACGACTGGATCGTTGGAAAGAGCATTATGAGGAGCAGTTTAATTTGCCCACAGCCACGCTCAACCTTCCGAGCATCCAACACCTCCCTGAATGGGATATAAACACAGGTCCTCCGTCACTAACTGAGGTTACTAAAGCTGTCACCAATCTGAAACTAGGCAAAGCAGCGGGACCTGATGGAATGACTCCAGAGGTATTTAAGTACGGTGGAGATAGTTTACTCTCTCCATTAACTGAGGTACTAGGCAGCGTCTGGGAATCAGAAGAAGTCCCATCGGGTTGGTGTAAGTCACTGATTATCCCCATATACAAGAAGGGAGACAAGTCTTCCTGTGATAATCACAGAGGGATTAGCTTGACTAATATAGTATCTAAAGTCTAAGGCTCAATAATCATGCGTAGACTGAGTGGTGCTCGGGAAGCACAAACACGAGAGAGCCAGGCAGGCTTTAGACCAGGAAGAGGGTGTATTGATCATATCTTCACCCTCCGACAGATTCTAGAACATAGTCATTCCTACCGGCGTCCAACAGTCATTATATTTCTTGACCTAAAGGCAGCATTCGACTCTGGCGATCGGGAAGTTCTCTGGAGATGCTTGGCTGTAAAGGGAATTCCAAGAAAATATATTGCACTGATTAAGGCACTCTATTCGTACTCATACAGCCAGGTGAGGGCTTACGGCGAGCTGTCATCTGAACTGATGACGACCAGTGGTGTCCGTCAAGGATGCCCATTATCTCCTTTTCTATTCAACTTCATCATAGATGTGTTAATGGACTTAACCTTAGGTGACTTCAGTGACTCAGGAATTGACTTGCTACCGGGGAATAATCTCGTTGACTTGGAATATGCAGACGATATAGCCCTTCTAGGCGAAGACGCTGACGAAATGCAGAGTCTTCTAAACACCTTGAGCAGCAATCTACGAATGTTTGGCATGAGATTCTCTCCCGCCAAATGCAAGATGATGTTACAGGACTGGACTACATCGACGCCTAGTTTAAAAATAGGAAGGGAAGTGGTAGAGCACGCTGACCGCTTCACTTATCTGGGAAGTACCATCAGCCCGCCAACAGGTTGATCTCTGACGAAATCTCAGCATGAATACGGAAGGTTCGATTCGCATTTGTTAGTTTACGCCGACTCTGGCGTAGACGAGATGTTCGACTACCGACCAAAGGGCGTATGTACTGCTCATCAGTCCGCTCCGTCCTCCTTTATGGCTGTGAGACCTGGCCACTGAGAGTGGAAGACATGAAAAGACTAGCTGTCTTTCATCATAGGTGCCCGCGTTCTATTTCCCGTGTAAAGTGGCATAATAAGGTGAGCAACATGGAGGTTAGGCGCAGAGTTCTAGGTAAACAGGGGAAATCAATCGACGAAGTCGTGAAGCTACAAAGACTGAGATGGTTAGGACATGTGTTACGTATGCCAAGCCATCGCCTCCCTCGACGAGCTATGTTAGCGGATATAGGGTCAGACTGGAAAAAAGCTAGCGGCGGTCAAACAAAAACTTGGCATCAGTCAATGAAATCCACAACAGTTGGTCTAAGCCATGTAGAAAGGTGTAGACTTCCAGACTGGGGTCCTCGGGACGGTAAAAATCTATGGTTGGAAACAATTGGTGACATGGCTCAAAACCGTTCTCAGTGGCGCAGATGCATCCACTCCTTGTGACTTATGATCTTCAATGAAACTGTTTTGTATTTCTTTATTACTCCTTTGTCTCACACCTTTGCTCACTGTTTCTATTATGCTTTTCTTGTACTCTCTTCTCTTGCTTCGCGTGCTACACGGAATGTGGCGACTTGAACTTCCGCACATTTGTGCAAAGTTCTATGTCGAAAACAGACAGACAGACAGACAGACCTTGATTCTAGTCCGTAAACATGTTCTTACTTCCACTCAGTGTATGAATTAAGCTATCACGCTGTCTGTGCCACTGCCTCCACATGCCCAGTTCCGATCTTATCACCACTGGTTTATCTACATTCTAGACAGGGTGTCGAAGGTTTCTCCATCCAGAATTGGCTTATTTAACAGTCAGTTAGTGAGTGAGTGATTGAGTGTGTGATGAGTGAGGACTGTGAAATGGAAATCTGGATCACTGTAGAATTCTATGCGGAAACTTCTGAATTACTAGTCCACTATGCCACATTCTAAGCTGTGAGATCCAACCGAATCAGAATCATTTCAATGCCATCAACAAAGTTAATGACGCCTCAGTTTTCATAGGAATGAATAACAACATTGCTGGGTAGCTTTTCCGTCCTGCTTCTTTGGGATCGACTCTGAAGCACTGCGTACTCATGGCTCACGTCTCATGACAGATAACTAGGATCAACAAAGACTACGCATCAGATGTTACGAAACATTGTGTCTATTATATGTCCACTGACTGAACAAACTACTTCTCCGGTATGTGGAGTTCAGGATTAAGCACACAGATTGCTGTAGCTTGTGCGGTTTGAAGGAGTTCCACCCACAATCATTTGGCAATACTTTCGCATACTTATTGGATAAAACCATGAAACTGATTTGCGCGTTTGCACGATCAGATGTTCCAGGATAGTACTTCGAGCCGATCCATTTGCATCTTTCGGGAAACCACGAGAACAAGTATTCGATGGTACTTTGCATAGAAACCGCCAAGTGCGGTCAGTATACTTGGCTCTACAGGTGCAGTTGTCTGATCACAACCTGACAACTCTTTCAACCTTAGTTTAGTTAGATTACCTCACTCAACTTACTTATTTAGATTAATTCAATTTCTGCCTGAATGATGCTTGCTGTATTACCTAATTGCTGTGTGAGACTTACGGTTGTAATTGTTACTTAGTTAACTCAGACTTGAATACTTGGTTTGTACACTTCTCAGTGAGCAGTATCAAGCGCTTAATCTCATGTTTGGTGCAGACTGACCTCTGTCGGTTAAGTTTGAAATGTGACCACTATGACAGGTGGCTCACCATCATGGTGCACTCTAAGCTGATTTTATTAGATAGTTGTTGGCAATCGGCAAGGCGAGAAGTTCTACCTGTCCAAGGTTTCGTGCTTGATGGCGTTCATCATCATACCACATCTCAAATCTTGGAAGAGCTCAGGCGTTTTGTGAGATTGAAACCCGTTTCACCCGGAGTTTCAGTCATAGACATAACAACTGGGCTATTCAAGCTCGCCATCGACCTCTTGTGCGAAGGTGTCGAATACTTTGATTGAACACTGGTCAGTAACTAACATCACACATCCAGTAGCTTGTTCGGTAAAGACTGCATTCTATCATACTCGAATGTAAATACTGTAAGTTCACTGTCCGGTATTTTCCTGCTTCGTTATGATCACCGGTATAATAATGCTGTCAATTTGTGGGTTCGACTTTGGAAAGCAATAGGCAACTTGACTGAAAACCAGACATTGCACTAGTAGCTAAAGTAGTCGGCTCTATTCTTACCCTCAAAAATTTGAAGATTGAAACCAGACCATTCAGATGACAACTAATCTCAAATAATATTTGGGAATGATCCTCAACACTAAATAACAACATCGACTGCAAAATGAATTAAAACTCCGAATTCACATTCATCAACTCTGCTATATCCTTCACTTACATTTTTGTTTAATCTACATCTTTTCAGATATTCAAAGATCAAATGATCTGTTGTTTGAAGCCTCCAAAGAACTCGCAACACATGGAGCAACTACCAGTGAGTGTTATACAGTTTCCAATACTTGGTTGTTAACTGCAGAGCAAACATTTTCTAAAAGTTTACAGTAAAATAAAAGTTATTTGAAGCATTAGCACACGAATCAGTGGTTCAGTAGTAGAATGCTCACCAGTCGCCGCTCACATGGGAGATTCAGGTCTGAATCCTGGCTGACGAACTCTCAAACCTACACTTGATAACTAACCGACAGGAAACCACCAAAATATTTAAAATTAAAAATGTCTGGTTAATTCTACTGATGTCCTTCTCCTCTTCATAATCACAATTTAGTCCTGTGTCTTCAATCACTTATGGACGACAATCCACAGATCAGTATTCCCTGATTGTGCTGGACCTAGTCAGCTAACAGACCTCAGGAGGCGGGAAAATCGGCCAACTGTGGACCGAGGAGAAGATACTGGAGGTTGTGTGCTTCCCAGATGATTTACGTTTAGTATCAAACAAACTCGGACATATAAAGGCGAAAGCGAAAAGTTGTCAGAAGACACAGTCAGCAGAGATAGTAGTTCAAGTGAACATACAGCAGATTGATGTGATGCAAAATATCCAACTAACCAACAAAAATAACAATTAGTATCAATCATCGATACAAGAATAGAACATTCGCACTGTCCACTATTTGTAATAATGGTGGCGTCACAGATGAGGGTGTCAAAGTTACCCGTGATTGCGTCGGAAAGATAAGACAGACTTTCATTACTCAGTTTGAAAGTCTACTGCACAAAGCATCACAAGCAATGATTCAGATTTTCAACACCAGTATCAATTCACGTCTCCTGTATGGTTCAGGCGCATCACTGAAATCACTTCCGACAGATGGCTGGAGATGTTAATTATCATTGACTATCAGGTTACAAGAAGAGATTGTCAACGAGGAACTTTGACAACAAATCAACCGCAACCCATCGCCTTACCAGCAAACACAAGAAGGGAATCTGAGGTCGATAGGACACACGCTGATAAGACTGTTCAGTAACATCACACCCAAGTCATTCGAGTGGAAATGTTGAGGTGGATGTTGCGCCCAAATTGGCATGGAGCCAGTAGATTACATCCCATTCTCCTACTTTATTGAAAACGCACTCCAAAATGATAACGGAAGTTGAATACATACACACATACATAACAATGATGGCAGAAACCTTTCCCCGATATTGATCATCTCTGTTCCGACTGAAACACGAGGCTTCACTCAGGGCACATCTCCACTTCACTCATTCTTCTGTGGTCTATCAAAGTAGGCTCTGCGGTCATCTATATGTCTGCACTTCCCCCTCATCACACCATCTCCTCCACATCGCCCTTGAAACGACACTAGTCCGCCTCTTCTCATTCTCCCCTACCACTCAAACGATGATCTAACTGCTTCAGAATGTCACTCCTAAATGCGTGTATCCAATCCATCTCGAATTTCTCCCATATAAATAATTTGCATAAGTGTGTTGACCGGTTCACTCCCACTTAATTTTCACAATCGATCGAAGGCAACCGAGCTGTGGCTTGTTGGAAATGCCTTCGGTGACGCAGGCGCCAATTCTCCGAGTGACGTACAGGAGTTGACTAAATTGATGCTATTCTCCATACTGATTTCAGCTGATTTCCAAACTGATTTCACAGCAATGTAAGTCTGTCTTGCCTTCCCGATCCGATCCTGATTGGCTTTGGCGTTCTTATCCATGCCGTCTCCTGTGGTTGAAACAATGCTGCCTAGTTCAGTCAGGTGAAAGAGTTGGCTATCTCAGGGTTTCCATCGTTAGTGGTGATTAGTGCCTGTTGTTGTTGGTTGGTCTTCTTAAAATGCACTTGAGGTCATGTCTTCCCTGCTTCTTAGGACAGCTTGTTGACTTTCACTTGTACACCTTCGAGTCTGTATGTTATTAGACCTAAATCACTAACCAAGTCCAGATCTTCTTGACACCCCATAGTTTATTGCATGATCTAGTTCATCGCAATCAGGAACATCATCGATGACAGTAGACCTAATTTTGCATAACTGAAATCAACTTGTAGTCTATCTATACAACTCTGACAAACGTTGTCTCAGCTTGATTCTGATTGGTCCATTTTCAGACTGTTTAGCAATCGATGTCGAATCTCATGTCAACATGAAATGGAAAAATAATCTTTTTAATTTTTTTTTATTTTCCAATTCCAGTAATTATCGAAATGTTCCAACAAATGTCACAGTATCTCTTAGTAAGATTAAAATCTGTGCACAGATAAATTTTTAATATTTTGAAGTGTTATAAATTATTTCAGATAATCTCAGCGTGCTCTGGAGAAAAGCAAAACTAGACTTTTCTGGACACTAGGATTATTTTAAATAAATTATAATGATTCAGTCTGACTCGGCGCTCAAATTATTCCAGGAAATTCGTAAAATCTACAGTCAGGGAACTTATTTCCTTGTGTTATTTTGAGGGAAATAATTCGCTTGAGCCTTGATAACCAATCGACTTCAGTAAAAGACCTACTGAAGGTCAACAGTGGAGTACCGGATGACAATATCCGCGTTCTTCTTTTGGTACATTCAGAGATACGCACCTGTGACCTCACTGGATGTCGAAATACGCAGCGCCTTCAAGATACAAAACCAGTCCGTCGACCATTCATCTTGTGGGGAGGAATCAGCTGGCTGGCCCGTGGAATTTACTTTCCGCCAGCTAGCAATATATAACCCCACTGCTTTCCATAATCATCAGCAGATATTTGTTCACATGCCTGACCTTGTGGACCCCATCGGTCACGAATTTTAAGCAGAGTTCCGGTTAACTTCGCCCTGAAGCCAGTTACCAGTGAGCATCAAAATCAGTTTCAATTATTAATTTGGTTTTTGTTTGACCTCAGGTAGTAGGAGTTTAAGACGCCCACTTATAGGTAGTGAACTGTAGTTGCTTTCCGTCACTGTTTAACTCTTCCTGATGTCATTTACCTTAGGTTCAAAATGAAATCCTACACAATCTTTAATTGTTTCCAATGTCAGTGTAATAATTCCAGTGCCAGATGACTCGAATTCGTCATGTGCAAATTACACAAGTAATAGACTGTGCGTCGGTGGCACAGTGGTTAGGACTCTTGCCTACCATGCATATGGTCCGGGGTTCGAGCCCACGCCGACGCACACCCGATATCTATGGTCGGCCTGCGGATTTTGGGCTACCGATATCCACGCTGAAAATTCCATACTTGTCCCAAAAATACAGTGTGAAATCAAGCTGTAATCAGAAAATGAAAAAAAAGTCAACACAGATTCCATCACAAACCAAAACATATCCAGACCAATCTGTTTGACATCGACGTGATAACATGGATACCTGTAGATGGAAGTCCACGTGTCAAATAGTAATGCCAGTTTGACAGCCAAATCATCGAAGTGATCTGAACACTGGAATGGCGTTCCACTCGTTTTCACTTGAGTTTATTAGTGGTCTATCTAGTTTCCTTCAAACTACTCGAAGACACGTGGAACTTACATTCCTTCGTCCTCAGTATTTCAAGGGTATATATTTTAACGCGAATGACTTTTTGTTTGTAGTGTCCTACAGAAATCTCAACTGAGTCTAGTTGAAATACCAATATTATCGAATTCTTCATAGGTCGAGATTAAGTGAGACATTATTTACAAGAAAGGAGTTCAGAGAAGACTTACTCTTTCCGGTGATACCGTTCTCACTCCGAACAATCACACAAATATGAATTTCACTGTCATAGCAACACAACAAATGTTTTCAAAGACTGACCATGAAAATCTTAAGTTTTAGCGAATGACAATTACGCAATATAAAAAGCGTTAATTGGTTGGAAACTAAGTTTAAATTATATAGGTGAAGTGAGCGACGTGACACGATTGAGTAGAGGAATCGATTCAAGAACAATGTCATAAGGAGTAAAAGAGTGATAATTAGAAGGAAGGAAGAGTTAACAAGAATCATGTTTCAAGTTCTGAAACAATTTAGGTCTTTTGTAGAGTCAGCGACTGAACAAACTTCCACTACGTGCTCAGTTCATGAATCAATTTGTGGATTCCTATAGTTTCTGCAGTTTGTAGAAGTTTTGGTTCACACACCTTCGACAAGAATTCCGCTCACTTTGCAGATGAATCCGAAGTTGGTTTGCAAGTCGTCTCGATCAGGAGTTCCTGAAAACAGCTACCAGTGGAAATTCCTTACACTTCGTAAAACGATGAGAATAAATATTCTATAGTATTTTCGAATAGCCAATACTGAGTATGACCGACATGACTAGCTCCCACCATATTCATGCATTCTGTATAACACAACATAATTATCATCCAAAAACATAAAATTTTAATGACAATATATCTCTGGGAACATTCTCTCGGTTTCTGTGTCATTAAAATTTTATGTTTTTGGATGATAATTATGTTGTGTTATACAGAATGCATGAATATGGTGGGAGCTAGTCATGTCGGTCATACTCAGTATTGGCTATTCGAAAATACTATAGAATATTTATTCTCATCGTTTTACGAAGTGTAAGGAATTTCCACTGGTAGCTGTTTTCAGGAACTCCTGATCGAGACGACTTGCAAACCAACTTCGGATTCATCTGCAAAGTGAGCGGAATTCTTGTCGAAGGTGTGTGAACCAAAACTTCTACAAACTGCAGAAACTATAGGAATCCACAAATTGATTCATGAACTGAGCACGTAGTGGAAGTTTGTTCAGTCGCTGACTCTACAAAAGACCTAAATTGTTTCAGAACTTGAAACATGATTCTTGTTAACTCTTCCTTCCTTCTAATTATCACTCTTTTACTCCTTATGACATTGATCTTGAATCGATTCCTCTACTCAATCGTGTCACGTCGCTCACTTCACCTATATAATTTAAACTTAGTTTCCAACCAATTAACGCTTTTTATATTGCGTAATTGTCATTCGCTAAAACTTAAGATTTTCATGGTCAGTCTTTGAAAACATTTGTTGTGTTGCTATGACAGTGAAATGCATATTTGTGTGATTGTTCGGAGTGAGAACGGTATCACCGGAAAGAGTAAGTCTTCTCTGAACTCCTTTCTTGTAAATAATGTCTCACTTAATCTCGACCTATGAAGAATTCGATAATATTGGTATTTCAACTAGACTCAGTTGAGATTTCTGTAGGACACTACAAACAAAAAGTCATTCGCGTTAAAATATATACCCTTGAAATACTGAGGACGAAGGAATGTAAGTTCCACGTGTCTTCGAGTAGTTTGAAGGAAACTGGATAGACCGTTAATAAACTCAAGTAATAAAAAATCCACCATTTGTTCAAATATGACGGGTGTCGATGTGAAGAATAACTCTTCGACGAATGAATCTTCTTCCTCATGACCTAAGAGAGATTCTAAAGCTGTTGAAAATTCATTATTCAAAGAAAATAATTTATACTGAGCCGGATCGATATGATCTTCTACTGACCGGTCTCCTCCTAGTTTAGATGCTTCGGAAACATTTGAATATTAAATTGATGACATCTTAGTTGGTGGTGATTAGTAATAAAATCCACGATATGATTTTCGTCCAGTCTGGAACTCATGGTTAACCACAGTATAAATTAACTGACATCTGAGGATATATTATGCGCTAAATTCATCATATTTATACACCAGTATATCTCTTTCTTCTTTTGAAAAGGGGCAATATGGTACACTGATGCGATTACTTCCTCGCACATAGTAAAAGGCGCAGAAAAATTAATGATGCAACTCGGACGGAAACTGTGATTAAAACGACAATGATTAAAATTTTTTAAAGTAATAATGAATTTTCAATAAAACATTAAATTTATTCAATATAGTAAAACTTTGGATTTTGAAATTAAGCAAACTGAGGCACCAAACCTGAACGGGTAGCAATAGGTTGGACACAGCATATATAATATCAAGAATGGGAAACCAGAGCCTGAGGAAGTCTTGGAGTCAACTCTGTCCAACTGGTTTAGACGGTCAGCCGTCAACCTGCAGTGAGTCACATATTTGAACACCGCCTCACTTACCGTGGTTCCGAAAGTCTGGTAGTGTTTACTGACCCCACATAATAGGTCTGGTTTATCACTGACTGTATTTCCAAGTAAAGACGTACGTGGCGTGAATCACTGATCGCCAACGACCTCTTAAATCTTTCATAGGTTACAAAACTCAAGTAAACTTTGAAAACGGCAAGATTGAATAGGTTTGGGGCTATTCACTCCGACCTATAGGAGAAATTTCGAAGTAGTTTGATGCCCTTCGCTCTCTTCCACATACGTGGACAGCTAGCAGTGCTAGCTGATATAGGTGCAGGTTGGAAAAGAGCCAGCGGTGGCCAAACAAAAACATGGCATCAATCCATGAAATCCTTGACAGTTAAACTGAGTCAGGTAGGGAGATGCAGACTTCCGGGTTGGGGCCCTCGGGACTCTAGGAATCAATGGCTGGAGACAATAGGTGACATAGCTCAAAATCGTTGTCAATGGCGCAGATGTATTCAGTCTCTGTAATCTTTCATATTCCTTTCTACCATTACCTATTCTATTTCACTCTTATACTTGTGAAACTCTACTGGTTCTCTTCACTCATCTTCTTGTCTACCTCTGTGTGCTATTTGGAACGTGGCTACTCGAACTGCTGCACTTCGGCGCCAAGTTCTATGTTGAATCCAGACAGACAGACAGCAGTGCTTCAACAGCAGGCTGGGCAGATGAGGATAACAGAGTCAGCTAGGATTGAAAAAGCAAGACGCTCACTCACAGTTCTCATTTCAGTGTGTGGATCTATATCATTACTGACTCAGCAGGAGGAAAGTGATGCGGAGTTTTCAACCTTGATGTCAAGTCTGTGTATTCGTATGGTTCACAGACTTCAAAAGGGCATACTGAACAGCAGTGCGTAGCGGAGTGCCACAAGGCACGCTACTCAGATCTCTCTTATTTATTTTGTATATCATTGAGTTATCTCTGCTTACCAACTCGCCTGTAGTCTCATACACAGGTGACTTAAAAATTTGGAGAGGGCTGAAGGGTAACAGTGATACGCTCACGTTACAAGAGGACCTCAACAAATTGTCAGAGTGGTCCATAGAATGCATGGGGCGAAGTTAAACTTTCGACACCACTAACTACCAATCAGCGAATTATCCAATGAGGTTCACGAACGCAGTTCAATGTTGTATAGCGCTTGGTTCATTTCTAATGCGTGACCTTACAAGGCTATTGTTGCAATTCGAGGAGGTTAGCGTTTTCCAGTATTTCCTGGATTTGAGTTGCTCCGGAAAGAGGGAATTTGTTTGTGTGGTGGTATCATGACTTTAAAAAGCTATACCAAATCAACTGATGGGTTTGTTCATCGTTGTGCTATATGTTTGAAGCCTACTAACTCTAGAGAGGGTAAGCTGATAATTTTAATATTTCGTAGGAACTCTTCTGCTAGGTCGCTTCTCTCCCTAAGGATAGCAGATAGAAAAGCAACTACTCTTATACCTACTATTACCAGACTTGTTAAGCGGGGGTCAATTATACACACCGACGTGTGGAAAGGCAACAATTCGCTTTCATCTCTGGGATCTATTCATCATAGAGTCAACCATTCAAGTAATTTTGTGGATCTCGTTACGAGGGCACGTACAAATTCTATTGAAGGATTTTGTGGCAGGTTGAAAAATAGGATAAAGGCTATAAATGGATCTCAAAAGGATCTCATTTATGGTCATTTGGATGAATATATGTACAGGAAATGGTGTAACTTCTCCATTGACAGTCCCATGCTAAACTGGTTGACGTTTCTCTTACATTTTCGAGAAAGATATCCCATGTAACTTTTTTATTCTCTATTTTATGCTTTTTTCTACAAATATACATTTCCATTCATCATATATGCGTCTTTAATGTAATTGGTCCGTTGAAGGTCGTTTGCTGATTGGTTGTTAGTGGTGTCGAAAGTTTAACTTTGCCATGCATGGTCCCGATCAGTGTAGCGAAATGTGCAACCATGCACATCGAACAAGCAAGCATCAGTCCCTCCCATCAGTTCAGACTGATTTGCATTTAGGCGTCATAGTAAGTCACAACTTAAGAGTTACAGCACACTGTTTCGTGGTAGCTGCACGTAGTTTCAGGTCCCTATGGACAATTCGCAGAGCCTACACTAGAATCACCAGAGATATGTTCACCTCTTTAAATGCATCTCTGGTGAGGTCAAGACTGGAGAACTGCGTCCAAGCAGCCACTCCTTGTCTTAACGGGGACTTTCGTATTCTAGAAAGGGTCCGAAGGAAGGCAACACAAGCAATACTCGGCACGACTAATTTACCATACGAAGAAAGGCCAGGCACGCTAAATGACTATGTCGATAAGCAAGACAAAATGATGATACATGCAACAAAAGCATTCAGGGTCCACTTTGAGAAGATACAACTTAAGTGCTTCAAAATATGTAAAATCTTTAGATCCACAAAAGTTAGAATAATAATAATCCGGCAGGAGTTTCAATACATCTGGTTCTCAAATTAATGGCGCCCTGAAGATGATCCTGATTACTATGTTACAGTACATCGACGTTTTCAGGTTCTACTATGCGCTAACTCTGTACACGGTCTACGATGAAACTCGTTGTATTAAGAAGCACGAACGGAAACTTGAAAAACGTGAATTGTTAATGAAATCGAATTTTAAAAGGCGCGAGGTAAACGAAAAAAGTGCGTAACCGCGTAAAATGTATGCATGACAAACGAGAAGCAATATACAATAATAAAATGATAAATATTCAACAAGCATAGGTAAAATTAGTTTCTGTTAGCGTATAGCATGCGTACGTGAATTCGTTTTGAGTGTACATTCAGGCTTAATATAGGGGTGCTACAACAGTACCAGTTCCAATCGCTACATTTTATAAGCCCTCAAAGGTAGAGAAAAAGCAGGACATCTTAGGTATTATAATGAAACGAAATCTATGGAAACAGGGATAAATAGTTGGAGAATAATAACAAAATTAATTCTTCTAGGAGTTCTTAAACTGTGAATGCGACTGCTATCTTGAGCAGTATAACCAGCAGTCTTCAGTTTTTGATCCCCTACGTCTAGAAGACCTTAGCTTGTCAATCTATTCCTTTCTGCTTGCATCCAATTAAAAGTAAAATACTTTATGAATCGATCACATGTTTGGATTTGACCAGTCTCAAATCTCCTTTCCTTTACCAGCTAACTTCGCTCGATGAAGGTGGTGGTGATATTATTGAGTTGTTGAGTCATAGAAAGTAATTTACTATGTAACGACAGAAGACAGGGTCCAGGCAACAGAACGATTTTTGAGAAAATCAAGAAATATCTATAGATATTTGTGTACATCATTATTTATTCGTTATTGTTATCAGAGAAGCAACGTCTTCTGATTGGTTGTTTTCTTTCTGTAGGTTATTCTGTATTGCTTGTGACCGTTCCTCAGAAAGTTAATCCATATATCTGTGAATCCTATTTGCGCACATTAAGTCTGTTGCAGTTGGTTGTTGAGTTCCTCAAGGTTCAGCCTTGTTCTTGTTTTTTCTCATGATCCCGATATAGGACATGAACATTGACGTTGTCTAGAATTTTGGCTTTCGGACAGCTCTCACCACAACTAGATATGAAGTGTGCAGTGTTTAGCCTGCAGTATTCAAAGAACTGAAAACATTCTGATCAAGATTTGTAGGACAGGGAAAAACCGATAGTTAAAAAAATGCAGTTATTACGATTCAAAATCTCATTGGTTCAGATGCACTAATATCGTGTGTTCTTAATCGTATTGTTAATTTTTAAAATATTTAACTGAGTGATTGGCAATATTACTATCTCAGTTTATTTCTTTCTCCTGTCACCGCCTTACTCTTAAATGTATTGATTTTTAATTCATTAGTTTAGTCATTGCCTGCTAAGGGGCATGTATCAGAGTAGTAGTTACACTGCCTTCACTGTGACCACTATTCAGGCGACCTCTCTGGCACGTTCGGATCTCCAAGGAACATAGGTTCCAGCCAGAGTAGCTTGTGGGCACATTGCGGTATGCAAGCTTGCCCATCACTTATCACGATAGTAACTATCGGTCGGGAATAGACTGATTGAATATGTCAAATGCTTTGAACAGTTTCAGTAATATATTGTGCACAAGATATCCTGTCAGAAAAGCTTGGCCCACCTGATTTATCTTGTCAGCAAGTATTTGATAAATGATGAAACGTTTGGAGATGCTTATCAAACCGCTGATAAGACGTCACATAACCTAAGTGATAGTGACGGATTGGATTTGTGCATTACAGATGTGGCGATAAATACTTCCCCAAAAATATTGACCATAAGAATAGATTATACCTGAGAGAAGAATTACATCGTGACCATAGGAATATCAGTGAACATTGGATGCTGACCCTTAGAGTTTAAGTCGACTTGTTTAACTGAAGGCTTTCAGTCAAGCATCCCCGCCATTTGGTACTCCGTCGTGTCACTTTCGTGCACCATAACTGGCCAGCTTTGCTTGCGCTTCAGTCCGCGATTTGGTTCCAAAATATATCTCGTAATTGGGACAACCAATTGTGGTGTTTTGCTTTGCCTTTGGTACACGAGAAACAGATAATATAGAAGTTGTTCGTATAAGATCTTGCGTTAATATACTCCATACAATTCGCGAACGTATACACCATCAGGCTCTAAACTGGTGAGCACATCTGCGAATTTCATCTTCGATAAATACGCGGATAACCCTGGTGAGTTCGTTCCTTTTTATATTTGTTCTCGTACTACCTTTCATCCGACATACTTTTCGTCATGAGTGATCCTAGTCCCAAGGTCATTCATATTCGCTCAACTCCTAAAACCATTCAGCTCGTACCATACTGGCCAGATAATGCTGAAACGTGTTTTCAGGTAGCTGAGTCAGTTTTTTGTAAGAATGGGATAATTGATCAACGTTCACAGTTCCTTGCAGTTATTCATGCCCTACGACAAGTGCGTGACTTTGCAGATGTCGAGTCCCGAGGTAAGTAACTCGTACGAGTTGCTCAAAGCATCCCTCCTCAGCAGAAATGTTCTCACGGACCGACAACGTCTGGAAGAATTATTTCGTAACATCGAGTTAGGAGATCAGTCAGCCGTGAGTATGCTGACAAGCATGAGAGAGGTTATTGGCCAAAGTCAGTTCGATGAAGGACTTTTTAGGTAACTCTTCTTATCCAAGCTGCCACAGTCCGTGCACACTGTACTTGTGACACCTCAGGGTGTTATTATAGATGACTTAGCTATTTTTGTAGGTAAGATTCTAAAAATAACTAAACGGTCAGTTCCTGAAATATGCTCGGTGGCCGAAAAGACTTCGAGTAAGGATACTGCAGTGGTAGAGTTATGCAACTCCCTCCAGCAGATGTTTCGGTCAAACATAACTAGCGATTCCTCCTACCGTTGTCAGAACTCTCCTCGATCTTGAAAGTCACGTTGTCGATCAAAGTCCAAGCAACGTGTCAGCCACGTCTCGTAAACCGTTAATGCCCAGCTCTTGCTACGCTGGGACTCACGCTGTTCCTTGAAGTTTTTCAGAAACGCTTAGTAATAACGGACGCAAAAACCAAAACACCGACTGGCCGCTTGAGAATTCTTTATTGTAACACCAACATATAAAAAATATTTCTACTAAGGTCTGTGAACAAATATTACAATAATAAATCACAATATTACTTCTGACGGTTTATTGCTGACTTCTTTCTGAACAGCGACCGATGAGACGATGACTGCTGTATTGATGCCTCCGCGAAAATTGGGGAAGTTGGTTTTGAGCAAACAACCAAGAATTGTTCGTCCAATCTTCAACTGCATTGACACTCCCCAGCAAAAAAGGGATCCATCCCAAGCATACCCACAGCACAATCTCACACATCGATGACGACCTGCGCCTCCAGATAGAGACCTCCTCTTGACATCTTGCAGCACAATCGCCACTTGCTAGAATGACTCTTGCAGAATGCAACGTGACCATAGCACCAACTCATGATACTCTACGCACATCCTCTTATCTACTCACTACCAATTACCACTGAAATCGCTTGTCACTCATTCTGCCTCAGTTCTAGTAGCGGTGACGCATGCGAGCCTCAGTCGTTTACACTCTTTCTCCCCGGCGTGTCGGACCGCAGCTAACAATTATCTCCGTGTGCATTTCATTCTCAGCAATAGCCTCCCCGGCGTATACGACCCATCTGCTGTCCTTAACATCAATCAATTCATTCACGGATGTAGAAGACTCGAAACAACTTCAGAAGTAATCACGACGAAAATTTTAACAAAATTATGCAATAACAACAAGATACGAAAACAACGAGTAAACACAATGAATCCAAAAACACCAATTGATATGACACACCACACATATATACAAACAGTACACACAAACTCGCGGATCACATCTTGATGGAATTCCTTTGAAGAATCGCAGGACTTACACCAGTACGCCTACAACCCTTCACAGGTTGACGATTGTAAGTTGTGGAATGTCCGGACACAAACAGAATTACCAACAGCTAGATGACAGATGGCATCAATTCAGTATATACAATATGAACATATGTACAAAATCACACACCAAGCACATTGGACTGCTCATTGATGCGCTACCCTTTGAAGAATTGTAGGACTTACAGCAGTACGCCTACAACCCTTCTCAGGTTGACGCTCTAGGTTGGAAAATCGTCTCATGTTTCATCCTCCGACTCTCGACTCTCAGCACCTTCCAGTAGACACAGTTTTCTAATATCTCGCACCAACATGCCACAACTTGTTCTCACCTCAACCGTCCTCACCAATCCATCACCACTACAGATTAGCCTTACTACCACTCCCAAAGGCCACCTACCTGTGGCACATTTATCTGCTACTAATACTATGTCACCAACCTTTAAGTTTCGGCACAACTTTTTCCACTTGTCCCTGGTCTGCAATGTTAGAACATACTCCTTTAACCATCTTTTCCAAAATATATCTTTCATGTGCCTGGCTTGTTTCCATCTTTTAATCGTAGGTATTCCTTCCCCGCTTGCGTCCTCTATGCCAGGGTTGCCTCTCAATAACAATAATTTATTTGGGGTTAACACATCAAAATCCTTGACGTCGTCCCTCACAGGTGATAACGGCCGGTCATTTAATATTCGTTCAGCTTCACAAAAAAATGTCTCCAGCGTTTCGTCATTCAAACTCTGGTTTTTAATTATGGAGCTTAAAATACGCTTGATAATTCCTATAAGTCTTTCCCATAGCCCACCTCTATGGCTGGCATGTGGTGGATTGAAGTGCCACTCGATGTTCCTTTTCAGTAACTCTTCCTGAACTCTCGTTTGAGGACCTTCGAAGTATTCTTTAAGCTCGGCGTGACAGCCAACAAAATTAGTCCCTCTGTCGCTGAACATCATCTTCGGTACACCCCGGCGATTTATAAATCTATGTAATGCTAGCACGAATGAATCAGTAGTTAGCGAATGAACCATCTCAATATGCACAGCTCTCATTTTCAAACAGGTGAATAAACAGCCATATCTTTTACATAGGGTTCTGCCTCTCTTCACTACAAAAGGTCCGAACAAATCCACCCCAACGTACTCAAATGGATAATTCCCTTCAGAAGCTTGCCACGCTGGGAGTGGTGCCATCATCTGCTGTACTGGACGAGCATTTCGGAGTTTACATTCCATGCACTTATCAATTATTTTACGGACAGCAGTACCTCCCTTCACTATCCAGAACTTACATCGAATACTTGATAGTACTTGCGAAGTACCCAAATGACCTTCAAGAACATGGTAGTGTCTTATAATGAGATCAGTGACTGGATGGTAGCAAGGTAATAAAGCCGGATGACGGGTCTCATATGACGATTCTAACATTTGTAGACGTCCACCAACTCTAGCGATCCCTTCGGAAACTATCGGAGATAATCTATCTAACCGCACCTTGAAATCTGCGAAATCGGGACTATCCTCCTTGGCAATCTCACCCCACGCTTCCCACTGAGCAGCCCTCAAAATCGCTAACTCTGCATTTCTAATATCTTCGACTCTCAAAGGCCCCACATTCATATTTTCGTATCCCGCAAGATGCATGACCTTTAAATACGTAACATATCGTGTCAACCACGCAACAGCTTTCAGTAGTTTGTACCAAGAAGAATAATATTTAAAAAGTGGATGTAAACCTGAATGTCTTTCTTGAGTAGATGTTAAACTGACACTTGTCTTCAACTCCAAGGCACACTCGTTTATCGGTGGTTCATCTTCTCTACGAGGCCACATACTATCAGCCCTTAGCAAGAACTCTGGACCTTTCCACCACTTATTTTTAACCACATTCATATCAATAACTCCTCGCGAGGCTAGATCAGCTGGATTTTTTCCAGACGGTACGTACCTCCACTGCTCAACAGTTGTTAGTTCACGAATTTGAGATACTCTGTTAGCTACAAAACATGCATATCTTGCTGACTCGTTGCGTATATAATATATCACAGACATCGAATCAGTCCAAAACGTTACGGGATGCTTGGGGTAATCCAACTCTTTACACACCGTTGTGAATAACTGCGCAGCTAGTAAGGCGGCATTAAGTTCTAATCTCGGAATCGAAACCGTCTTTAGAGGTGCAACTCTAGATTTACCCATCACCAGGCTAACATCTATATCATTCCTTAAGGTGGTTCTGATGTATACGGCTGCACCAAATCCAACCTCAGAGGCATCAGAAAAAACATGGAAGTCAATTATATCATGATTTCTCGACGGCTTAAGTGGACGTGAGACGGAATGTAGATTCAGCATTCTTAAACTGTTAACCCACCCCTTCCACTCTTCTCTCTGCCTCTCACTTAATGGTTCATCCCACTGTAACCCTTTCCTGCATGTCTCTTGAAATAACCTCCTAGCCGGAAGTAGATAAGGTGCTACTAATCCAAGTGGGTCAAACACGGACGACAACACAGAGAGCACACCTCTCCGAGTAACTGGCTTATCAATATCACCAACACTAAATCCAAAGGTATCAGAGTTCACATCCCATCGCATACCTAATGTGCGTTCAACTGGTAGAGTATCAACAGGCAAATCTCGTACGGTAGGTGCTCTGTCTTCTGGATCTATATGCTTCAAAACGTCTAGGCTGTTCGAGACCCACTTAGTTAGACGAAAGCCGGCCTTAGCTAACACTTCAGTGATGCTTGTTGCAAATCTAACTGCAGACTTATCATCATCGAAGGAGGCTAAACAATCATCCACGTAGAAGCAACAATCTATGACGTCCAGCAAATCATTAGAACCAAATGTGGACACTGCCTTTCGTAGAGCAAAATTAGCACAAAACGGGGAGGACGTGGCACCAAATGGATGCACTGTCATCCTATATTCTGACACCTTACCACAAGGACCGTCATCAAACCACAAAAACCTCAAGTGATCTCTGTCACTCTCTGGCACCTTCACCTGTAGGAACATTTCCTCAATATCCGCCGCGACAGCAACTGTAAACTTTCTGAATCTCAATAGCAGTCCCACTAATGAGCTCACGCAATCTGGGCCACTATACAGATTATCATTTAAAGAGACTCCTTCATGTTTCGCAGAACAATCAAACACCACACGGAGTTTACCTGGCTTCCTCGGGTTAAAGACGGGATGATGGGGCAAATACCACTTCCCTGGCTCACTCTGATCAACTAGTCTTTCAACGTAACCCTTCATTATATGTTTATCGACGACTTCCTTATATTTGGACCAGAGTTCTGCATCTGACAGAAATTTCTTCTGTAAACCCATTAGTCTCTTAAGAGCAACTTTCCTATTACAAACCAACTGTCTATCTTTGAATCTCCATGGTAGGCCAACGCTGAAACGCCCGTTTTCGTATTTACAAGAGTCCTCGGCTATTTTAACTGCTTTTAAGTCTTCTACAGAACGACCCTTCCCTGGGACACCGCAGTCACAAAACTCCTTGTCATACATATTTTTAATCATAGTTTCTAGTTTGTCCCCATCGTTTGTAACTAATGATGATATGTGGACTATGGGTATAGGTCCTCTCACTGTCCATCCCAGTGGTGTTTTCGTCGCAAACAGATCATCTCTACCTCCAAATCTCTCTTCTAATACCTTGTGAGCTTCTGGCACACTACATCCAATGAGTACTCTCACTCTTCCATCTTGCAGTGTTGGAAGAGGTATGTCACACAGGTATGGCTTACCGACAACCGTTTCACGACTAGGTACTATAGCTTCGCCAAGTTTCATACTGGAGGTAGTGTAAGCAGTATCCACTTCCACGGTCTCCCCAGTAGCCAAGGATTCTAACTGAAATGACACTCGCTCACATACTACTGTTTTCGCAGAATTGAAAGTATTTACAACCAAGGGTTGCTTTGGGCCTTTAATACCCAAGCAACCAGCCAGTTCAGCATCTATCAATGTAACGTCTGAACCATTATCCAACAATGCATAAGTCTCTACTGAAGATTTCGGTCCTTTCACCTTAACTGGTAATACCCCTAAGAAAACTTGTGGGATGTCAAGGGGTCTAGAGATACTATTACAATTAACCGAATTCCCAGGTTCGTTCACTGTTCTCAGAAGTGGGTGCATATCCGTTAAACCACTACTTCCTTTATTTGTCGCCTTACAATTCCACTTTGTATGCCCAATCTTTAAACAACTGAAACACAGCCGCTTCTGCTTTGCCATTTTTAACCTTTCTACGGGTGACATAGCGATAAAGCGATTACAATCACTCAATTGATGCATGTTATGGCAAACAATACACTCATCCTTTCTCGTTGTGTCTTGAGACTTCACCACAAATGCCTTCCTTATATTCACTGGTTCCTTAGGTTCTACCTTAGAATGCAAAATGCTGGCGAATTTGCCCATCGCCTGGTTGACACTGTCCTTCACCAGTCTAAGAATATCATCAAACCTTGGCTCGATACCCTCCTCCTCTATACGAGAGCTTATTTTTACCCATTTCCTTTGCAGCCGCGTAGGTAGGCGTCTTGCAATTACCTCTAGGACTGAGTTCGAGTTGAGGTCACTCATGCAATTCATAGAAATCAAGGTATTCTTATAAGTCATAAGATTATCTAAAAACTCAGTAAGTGCCTTGGAGTCATCTTGAAGTTGACTGCCATTACCTTTGACAGCTTCGTATACGTTCCTTACAATCATCGAAGGTCTTCCAAACCTTTGACGTAATATGCTCATAGCCTCAGCGTATCCCTCATTAGGGGGCATGAGCTTACAGCACTGTATAGCTCTTGAAGCATCTCCAGTGCAATACCTCATCAAATACATCAATTTCAATTCATCACTTAATAAAAAACTACTCAGCATGATCTCAAACTCCTTTACAAACTGTAAATAATCGGCCGGGTTTCCATCGAAACACCGTGGTTCAAATTTAGGGAGTTTGATGTTCCTATTATCCCTGAACGGCGAAACAGTAACATCAACCATGTCATGCTTAACATCAGACACATCGTTACAATTAACAGACAAGTCACCATGACTTACTTTCCTGTTTGCATCCAAGACACTCTGTCCCTTCTTTGACCCAGGCATTGTTGAACTTGACCCAATTCCAAAAAGTTCCAGATATTGCTTGTTCAAAGAGGACTTGACCGGCACCAGGAAAAATGAACGGCGACCATCCAAACTTTCACCAACTGTTTGAATCCACCAGAATCTGTTTCCACCGTCAGAAAATGTCAGCCACGTCTCGTAAGCCGTTAATGCCCAGCTCTTGCTACGCTGGGACTCACGCTGTTCCTTGAAGTTTTCAGAAACGCTTAGTAATAACGGACGCAAAAACCAAAACACCGACTGGCCGCTTGAAATTCTTTATTGTAACACCAACATATAAAAAATATTTCTACTAAGGTCTGTGAACATATATTACAATAATAAATCACAATATTACTTCTGACGGTTTATTGCTGACTTCTTTCTGAACAGCGATCGATGAGACGATGACTGTCGTATTGATGCCTCCACGAAAATTGGGGAAGTTGGTTTTGAGCAAACAACCGTGAATTGATCGTCCAATCTTCAACTGCATTGACACCACGTTTCTGAAAATCCCTGACCGGTTCTGGTACTAGAATACCGATGGCCAAGCAGCAAAATTTTGCCGTAAGCCTTGTAACTTTAGAAATGCCTCAAAGTCTGTGAGAAACTATCCCGCCGGGACGCCTTAGCGGTAACCATAGCCGGTGGCACAAGCCGCCTAAATTACACCCATGATGTCTTCAGCCAGACCCATTACTTAGTCGACACAGGCACCAATGTCAGCATCCTTCCTGTTACAGCAGCAGATCGAGAGAAGAAACCTACCTTCAACTTACAGACTGCAAATGGAAAACCAATCGCAATATTTGGTAGGAAATACGTCTATCTGAACGTAGGTTTACGCAAACCTATTCAGTAGATTTTCCTTCTCGCTGACGTCACAATGCCCATCGTTGGAACTGACCTACTTAACCATCATGACTTACTCATAGACGTCCGCCGAAAACGACTGATTGATAATACTACTAGTCTGTCTATCAAAGGCATCACCTACATAGGCCCCAGTTTGTCACTCGTTACGATAAAGGCAATCCTTGATCTAACTTTTCAACCCATCGTTGATAAATATTTGGAACTTAATTGACCGTCTAACGACCTACCGTGCATAACCAGCAATGTTATGCACCACATCATAACCTCAAGACAGCCCGTGACATCTAAAGCACGACGACTTGCTCCTGACAAACTGAGACTCGCTAGAAATGAGTTCGACCATATGATCGCCCCTGGCATCATTCAGCCATCGAATAGCCCATGGGCATCCCCACTTCATATCGTTCCGAAAAAGGATAGCAACGATTGGTGACCCACCGGTGATTACCGGCGAGTGAATGCCAAAACAACCCCTGATTGCTACCCGTTGCCTCATATACACGACTTAACGGCGACATTATTTGGCGCGACTATATTCTCCAAAATCGACTTGGTTAAAGCGTATAACCAAATCCCTGTGGAAAAAAAGATATTTTGAAAACGGCTATTGTCAATGTAGTTGAAGATTGATCGATCAATTCATGGTTGTTTGCTCAAACCCAACTTCCCTGTATTTTCGCGGAAACTTAGATACACCAGTCATCGTCTCATCCGTCGCTGTTCAGAAAGAAGTGAGGAGAAAAACGTCAGATTGTGATTTATTATTGTAATATTTGTTCATAGACCTCCGTTTTAGAGCTGAATTTTAAAGTTGGCTATATGTTGGTGTTACAATAAAGAATTCTCGAGTCGCCAATCGGTGTTTTGGTTTTCCGTCCGTTGTTACTAAGCGTTTCTGAAAAACTTCAAGGAACAGCGTGAGTCCCAGCGTAGCAAGAGCTGGGCATTAACGGTTTACGAGACGTGGCTGCATATAGACCCAGTGACAGTAATAGGTTTCGTAGCACCTCATCAACAGATAAGTTAAAAGATGCAAGACAAACATGGTTGCGTTTTACACGTTTGCAAGAAGTTCGAGCGATGATGAAATGTGAATCAGTGACCAAGTTTAGTCGTAAGCTAAATGTGAAATCACGGTCTGACTCGAAACTGCGTGACGACAAAGGTGTGGTCAAGAAGTTTGTAGTTGCCATTTGTGAGTCATTGTTGAATAGAGTGTCACAGAGGAGAGTTACAGACTCAGTGTGCAGTTCTGACTCCACAAGTTTACAAGGTATTACTATTCAGAGTGAAGTTATAAAACCTTCAATGATTTGTTAGGAGGAACCAGAATTGTCTACTTCTGTTAATAAAGTGTTGGAAAATGATGAAATTGATGGTAAAATGGATATTCGTGATGATGGTCATGATAGCGTACATTTGTCTTTGGTTGATCATGATGAGATGAGGGATATGCCTACTACTGCTAAGTTGAAAAAAGGTTCTGTACAACTTGAAGGTGAAGTAGAATTAAATGCAGATGCAGTTGCAGAAGTTATGGATACTTGTGAGACCGTCAGTGTAATTGATCAGCGTGTAGCCCACCTATCATCAGATGATAGTGCTAAACCCGAACTAGTAGTGAAAGACAGCAGTGTTGGTAATCTTGCAGTTAGACAACTATCTGAAAGCCAAACAACAACAGCTTCTGATCCACCGCTAACTTCATCCACTGGTGTCAATCAGTCGTCGTTGGTGTTGTCATCCATAATGAGAAGGACGCCCATCAACTCAAGTCTCTTGTGCAATGACTATGACAGTATTGGTGCATTTGAAAGGACGAAAGATATTGCTCAGTTTAGCGAGGATAAGCCAAGTGTAAACGAGAGGGTAACTGTTAAATTGACTTGCATGAATAAAGGTTTTTCAAGTTCCAAGTCACTATTTGAATGCTATTATCTTTGGTGTAAATTACTCTGTGCCTACGCTTGGTTGACCAGATACTTCGCGTGTTTGTTCGTCATCTACATTCTACGATACAATGACATGAGCGTGCTACCGTTCAGATTTGAGGATATAGCTGATAGAAGGAAGTCAGCAAATGAACTCTGCGGAGAATTTCCAACCCAGAGCGCCGACCTGAGAAGGGTTGTAGGCGTACTGCTGTAAGTCCTACAGTTCTACAAGGTTAGTTCTTCATGCCAGAATCCACAACATTTGATGTGTTGATTGTACATATGTTTGTGTTAAATAATTGCGTGAGTTCCAATTATTGTAATTGTTGTTTGATCTTGTTTGTGTCCGGACATTCCACAACTTACAATCGTCAACCTGTGAAGGGTTGTAGGCGTACTGGTGTAAGTCCTGCAATTCTTCAAAGGAATTCCATCAAGACATGATCCGCGATGTTATTTGTACTGTTTGTGTATACGTGTGGTGTGTCTTATCAATTTTTGACTTTGGATTAATTGTGTTTACTTGTTGTTTTCGTACCTTGTTGTTATTGCATAATTTTGTTAAATTGTTCGTCGTGATTACTTCTGAAGTTGTTTCCAGTCTTCTACATCTGTGAATGAATTGATTGATGTTAAAGACAGCAGATGGATCGTATACGCCGGGGAGGCTATTGCTGAGAGTGAAATGCATACGGAGATAATAGTTAGCTCCGGTCCCACAAGCCGGAGAGCGAGAGTGTAAACGACTGGGGCTTGCATACGTCATCGTTACTAGAACTGAGGCAGATTGAGTGACAAGTGATAGCGGTGGTAATTGGTAGTGAATATATAAGAGGATGTGCGAAGAGTATCATGAAGTGCTGCTATGGTCGCGTTGCTTTCTGCAAGAGTCATTCTAGCAAGTGGAGATCGTGTCGCAAGATGTCAAGAGGATATTTTATCTGGAGGCTCAGGTCGTCATCGATGTGTGAGATTGTGCTGTCGGTATGCTTGTGGTGTGTTGGCTTTTCTGTTTGTTTTCCATTTCAGCTCTGTCCATGTGACCCAGGTTCTCACAATGGCATCCAAGTCAACGTGTATTGGTCGTGATGGAAAAAAGGGATGGATCCTTTTTTTGCCGGGTAGTGTTATTGTGGTTGAAGATTGGACGACCAATTCGTGGTCGTTTGCTCAAACCCAACTTCCTCATAATTTTCGCGCGTGATCAATCTGCCAGTCATCGTCTCATCGGTCGCTGTTCAGAAAGAACCTAAAAAGCTGTCGGAAGTAATATCGTGATTTATTGTTGTAATATTTGTTCTTGGACCTTAGTTTTTTATGCTGCTTATATGTTGGTGTTAGAATAAAGAATTCTCGAGTCGCCAATCGGTGTTCTGGTCTTTGCGTCCGTTAGTACTAAGCGTTTCTGAAAGGCTTCGAGGGACAGCGAGAGGCCCGGCGTAGCAAGAGCTGGGCATTAACGGTTTTTGAGACCTGATTGACATAGTGTATACCAATGCTAATTTACTCGATTCTTCCAAGACACACGAAAGTTACAGTGGCTCTTGTGCGATGTAAAACAGCCACCAGGGAAATGCTTTTCCTGATTAGGTATCCTGAAAAGTGGAACAAACTACCTGAGGAAATGTGACTAGCAAGCACATTGACCTCCATTGAAGAGGCACTCAATGACAAGCTGAGTGGATTTGCAAGTGATACCAGTTCTAACTCCCATTTGTGTGCTTCAGAAATCATAGGCCCATTTAATGTGTGAACTTAGAAACTACACCTGTTGTTTGTTTCGCCTCTATTTATAATTCCAGACAAAAAGTGGCAGTCGCGACAATTACACCCATTCAACTACGAGTTGATCGAACTATGTCAACCTGATACAAATGGCGAACCATAACCAACATGCGAATGAAATGTGTGTGCGTTGGTTGCACAGTGGTTGGAACTCTCGCCAACCATACACATGGTCCGAGGTTTGATCCCCTGCCGACGCGCACCTGATATCTACGGTCGGCCTGCAAAATTTGGGGTACCGATATCCATGCTGAAAATTCCATACTTGCATCAAAAATACAGTGTGGAATCAAGCTGTAATCAAAAATTAAAATTAACTACAAAGGGCAAACCATAGCCAACATACGAATGAAATATGAGAAAACAAGGTCGAAACTTACCGCAACACCACACGAAAAGATGTTACTTGGACGTCATTTAGAATCCACCAACTGGTCTCTTTTCCAAAAAGAATGCGGCGATGTCTTATCCACAGTGGCGAGGAAATACATAAATCCACACCTGCTGTTGTAAACACTCAGTGGAGGTAGAAGCCAACAAAATTAATGCATTTAAAGCATATTTATACTTCCTATGATCACGTTGACTCTCTGTGGAATACGTCAAAATCCAAATCACTACCTATACAGCACCAATAAACCTGGATATCTATGATATAACGAAGACATGCTGAAAGCTGCATCTCAGATCAAGTTGATTCAGTCGATGGTAATGATCTGCTCCTGCATGCCTTATTCGACATCTTGAATGGAATGGTTCGCAGTTATTCTGGTTCCAGATCGAAAAGAATAAAAAATTCACCGGTTGCTGAATCAAAAGTACTTCTCTGCATGTTTGACTGTATTCTCACTGCTGTGGTGAGCCTTCTGCAGATTGTGTTACTTAAAGCATTGTTTACGGTAAACAAACTGTCGTTTTTATAGGCCACTTTTACACTTTTGTGAGTAGCCCACCATATCGACCGAATGTGACGCAACACACAGTTGGTACGCGCATTTTCGACGAATTTAAACAATAATGGTGCCTAGGATTATATCATATAAACTGTTTTAACTTATGCAAAGTGTGTTTAGTATCATTTTTCCATTATCCTCCCTTGTATATAAATATATCTTGTGTCAGTGAAAAATTTTAAACATGCTTACTCCATGTGTACATTATTACCATATTGATGATGCCTGTCAACTGTCATGTGCAGGTGAGGGCTTACGGCGAGTTGTCATCTGAACTGGTGACGACTAGTGGTGTCCGTCAATGATGCCCATTATCCCCTTTTCTATTCAACTTCATCATAGATGTGTTAATGGACTTCAGATAAGTATATATATATTTCTTCCTGTTTATGCAGGAACATACCAATTGTACAGGCATGGATAAGTTATTATATAAATTACACACAATTTAATGTATAATGAATTTACAGTTTGGTTGTTCTTTCTGACATTAGAGTCAGTAGGAACAGTCTGCTATAAAGTCTGTTTGTGTAGCACATAAAGAGATATAGAAATATTGTCTTCGCATTAACAAAAAACCCAGACATCAGATGAATGTAATACAGATATCTGGGAAAAATAAAGCTTGAAGTCAATTCTCTTATATAACTTTGTTGTGAGCAGCACCCATGGCTTAAAGATTATTGATGTATTATGTTGAGATCAGTGATATATTTATTCCATTTTTTCAGCACTCTTATCGTAGTTTCATAACAGGAAAGAAATTTGATCGTGGATACGAAAACTAAATAAGGTCATGTTGGGTTGTTTTACTGCATCAAATGGTGCCGAGGTCGATTCCAGAATCCTCCATTTGCTCCATTTGTGTCTGCATGGCGGACTGTATTCGTAAGTTGAGTAAAACGTTGAAAACTGTTTGAAAACCAGTTGCTTCTTCATTTCAGATCATGAATACTCATTTACAGCATGTTCGCCAGCGTCTTCAAATGGTAGAATTGGATCGTTCATGGAATTTGAGTGGTTATGAGATAGACGGTTTGGAATTAATCCTCATTTCAGTTTAGATGCAGGGTTGTTCGACCTCGACCAGAAGATGAATAGGAGCAGCAAAATACCAGAAAGAGAAAGTATGTGAACATGAAAAGAACATCAATACATGATTCATTTACAAATGTTTATCTTAATTATACTTAAGTAAACATTTTTCTATATTGTATCTGCGTTTTCACGTATTTATGCGAAGTCTTAGAGTTTATTTAATGTCATAATGTGTATTAATAGTCTGAGCGTTTTTATTGTTCTAATGACTGATGCGTTTTAGAAATAAGTAATGTGTTCTGGTAGGGATAGTCTTTAGAATAAAACAGTTTACATAGCAAGCGTTTGAAGGTTACAATGAGGGATAGGTCCTATTTCTAAGGGTACACTAATCCTGTATGTTCCGTACTATGTCTTTATGCATCCATGCTGCTAGTTTATTTATAGTTTAAAGATTGCTAAGGGTGTTGAAGTGCGTCTTTTAGGTGCTGTAGTAGATTAGTGCTTGATTCGTTCTAGGAGTAAATAGTTTATTAATATAATCTGTAGAGTGCAACAGTCTGTATAGAGAGCGTTTGAAGCTTGTAACCGAAGAGCAAGTTCTGATATCTAGGGGTAGGCTATTCCATATTTTAGAATACATAACTGTGAAGAAGTTTTCACGGAGTGTTGACTTAAAAGAATGAGTTGTCACTGTGGAAGTTTGGTTACGCAGATCGTAAGAACCTTCCTGTGCGAATTGTATGTCCCTGTTACCTGAGAAAGATATTTTGTGAAGGACCTTAAAGAAGAATATTAGGTTTATAATAAGTCGCCTTGTCCAAAGTGGGTCGAGTTTTAGGATCATGCACCGTGAGATGTAGTCTTCCTTACAATCGTAGCCAAGCAGTTTTGAGGTAAAATATCGTTGGATACTTTCCATCCTTAGCTTAAAAAAAAAAAAAAAAAAAAAAAAAAAAAAAAAAAAAAAAAAAAAAAAAAAAAAAAAAAAAAAAAAAAAAAAAAAAAAAAAAAAAAAAAAAAAAAAAAAGTTCCTGAGTATGCATCCTAAGAGCATCCTCGATTTTCTAGTCTGTGATGCTACTTGCTCTGAGAATGTCAAGTCACTAGAGTACCTCAGGCCTAGGTCAACGACATTTCGGAGTCTTGTTAGGTTAGCAGATTGGAGCGTTAATTTCAGGTCGATTGAGGGTGCACCGAAGCAGATCCAGCCACATTTGTTCAGATTAAATTGGAGATTCCATAGGGACGACCAAGCAGCCATTTTATCTAATTCCTTCTGTACTACATTCTCGAAGTTCCCTAAGTCATCACGTTGGAATGTATAAGCTACTTTTAGGTCATCTGCAAAGATGAATGGTTTCCCGTGCGTGAAGCAAGCGCATATGTCATTGATGTATAGTGTAAATAGGAGGGGTCCAATGACACTACCTTGTACTACACCAGAAGTGATAGGGCTAGGTTTGGAGGTTGCAGACCCGAGTTTAACTATTTGGGACCTATTGTTAAGGAATGATTTAAGCCATCCTAATAATGGGTCACGTATTCCTAAGGAGTTCAGTTTATTTGTTAGCAGTAAATGGTCAACACGGTCAAATGCCTTAGAAATGTCAAAGTAGATGACAAGTACTAGTTGCCGTCTGTCACGACTGCTGGTTACAAAATTGAAGAAGTCTAGGTGACATGTTAAACATGATCTGGATTTCAGGAATCCATGTTGGTTCGGACTTATGATGTTGCAGCTAAGCATGTGTTTGATTAGGTTATTTTTGACTAGTCTCTCCATGATTCTAGATGCTATAGGTGTGATATTGATTGGCCGGTAGTTACTGACTTCAGTTTTCGAGCCAGATTTGTGTTTAGGCATAATGAATGTAGTCTTCCATATGTCAGGGTAAGTTTGGGTTTCTAGGGACATTGTGAATATTTTAAGCAGTAGTAGAGGAATGTCAGGGCCACCATATTTATAGAAGTAAGATGATATACCGTCGGTACCGAAACCTTTTGAACTTTTGAGGGTTCTTATAGTTTGGTTAATGTCAGCGTAAGTGAATTGAACAGTGCTAATTTGGTTTGGTGTCAGTGGAGTTGGTGCCATTTTAGTAATAGGGTGTATATCGAGTAGCTGGACTGAGGGCTTAAGGTAGTTACCTGCAAACGTTTTGTTGAATAGTTCACATATGTCTGCAGAGTTAGTGCATAGCCTGCCTTTGTCTATGAGGAGAGGAATGCTGTGATTTTTGCGATTCATTCGCTTCCTTAAGATTTCTGTGAGTGCATACGCTCTAGCAGGACTGGCTACTGCGATGCGTTCTTCCTTTCTCATACGGAAATCTTGAGCTTGTGTGATGGAGCTAAGGGTTTTAAGTATTAGACCTAGAGTGCCAAAGTCGTGGTGTTTGAAGTAACTTGTTGAGAGTTTCTTCAGTTTCTTACGATCCTTTGGTTTTATGTATGACTTTCTGTGTGGGGAAACCTTTAGTGTTTGGAGTGGAATGACAGCATCTAAGCATATGTTTGAGTTATGGTAGAAGATGGTTAGGGCTCTCGATAGGTCATCAGTAGTGAAGTATTCATCCCATTTGGAGGATCTTAGCATCGATTCAACTAAGGCCCAGTTTGCCTTACTATAGTTCCTATATATTACTTGTTGTGAAGTGGAGGTATGAGATGCATTGCTACTCAGCGGAATTGGCAGTGCACACATTACTGTTTTGTGGTCGCTCCCTGGGAACTCAGAACCTACTAGCGTTGAAAGGGGGCTTATATTGTGGCAGAAGATTAAGTCTAGTACGTTGTTACCTCTTGTGGGAGTAGTGACAGTTTGTTTCCAGCCAAGTATATCCAGTGTGTCTAAGAACTTATCAAATTTAGTTGGGCCTGTGGGTATATCCCAGTTGATTTCAGGTAAGTTAAAGTCCCCACATAGGATCTTATGATCGTATTGTAAGTCGGTTAATTGCTCCAGAGTATTAATGAGTTGGGTCTCGTAGTTACTAAAGGTGCCAGGTGCTCTGTAGGAGCATCCAATTAGTGCTGTTACGTTATTTAAGTGTACATTAACCCATAGAGTCTCAGGCATGTTAAGTGTACTACTTTCTAGCTGTGATACAGTAAGTTCATTCAAGAAGTACATGAGACAACCCCCTCCCTTACCACCTTCCCTGTCACACCGAAAGTGTGTGTAGTTATCTAAGCTTATTTCATCATCCAGGATGTCCGAATGACACCAAGTTTCAGTGATGACAATTACAGGGGGTTTGTATATTACTGTGAGTGCTCTGAGCATCGGCAATTTATTTAGAACAGATCTAGCATTTATGAGGATTACGTAAAGATGAGAGTTGAAGTAGCATTTGAAGTATTTAAGTTCGTTAGTCAGCCCCGAATATGGTTCAGCACCCAGTAGTTCTGCTGGACATGACGATCCTATGTTAAGAGGAGTTTCAGCATCATGCTCACCTATGTCTATCGAGTTGTTGTGTGCTGTTTTCGGTGGAGAATTAGGAGTTGGAGTACTGGATTTGCTATAGACTAAGGAACTTTTATTTTTAGTTAGGTTACAGAAGTGGGTAGGGTTCTTTATTTGGCCTATACTTGTGCAAGTGTCAAGTGTGTCCAATGGATACGGGTGCACTAGACCGTTCCTGTTTTCATGCAAGGAGGGAGCCAGCACTAGTGGTTTAGGAGTGTTAACATCCCTACCAGCTGTTTTTTCAACGCTGACAGGGACGCGGGGGATAAAAAATGATTGGATCCTTGTGATGACCATGGCTTATTATTCCACCTATTGTTTGATGCTAGTTGTGTCCTTGTGTGGGTTTCGTGTGTACTGCATTGTGGGTTAGTTCCCAGCAGACTTGTACCATACATCCGGTCGAAATTTGTTTGTGTGCCATACTCTGAAGACCCTGAGTTGTTGGTAGCCGAGTTCTGACTGTTACCGCTTGTACTATTTAGGGTGACATCGTTGTGACATTGGATATTAGTGTGTGCCACGGTGCGATTTAGCACGTTGTGAGTGCTAATACTATTAACCGTGGGGAGTGTGGGCTTATTTAAGCTGCCACTGTTTTTGTTGGTATGATTTAGGGGCATATTTTCCTTATCTTTACCAATGGAATTATAGCTAGGAGAGGACAAAGTCGAGTTTCGGGGGGTTTTAACTTTTTTTCTGGGGTTATTTAGTGGCATTTTAGATTCTGCGGTGATGGGTGGTATGGTTTTATTATTTATTTGGTTACAGTCTAGTGGCCTTTCGGCTGGTGTTGCACTCTGATGGGACATTTCTGTGTGTTTTGAGAGGGGTGATGCGGTGGGGTCTACTGTATCTTTCACAGGGTTGGGGATAATGGCTTGCTGCAATGTCCTATTACCTATTTCACAATTAGTCTTAGTGAGATAGTTGTGTGCGCGCCTTTCTATAACTGTTTTGTCCACCCCGACCTTTATATGTTTGTAGTTTCTGGCTTGCGATAGGGTGTGTTGGGAGTGAATGAATTTTCTGGTCTCTGCCGGTGTTTCGAACTGAAATCGAATAGGACAGCACTTTTCATGTTGACTCTTCTTCAGCCTGTAGCACTTAGTCTTGGAGTTAGGCATTTTCGCTTCACTAAGTAAGATGCGCTGTACCTTTTTTATTGCCTCATTGTCCGGAACGTTGTAGACAATAGCACTGAGTTTTGCGTCGAGTCGTTTTGTTACTTCTGTGGTAACAAAGTTAATGAGGTTATCTACCTTAGTTACCGATTCTGTGTCAAGCTTGTTAAGGTTTACCGTTTTCATGAGGATAGTTAGAGGTGTCAGTCCACAGACCTGCGATCTGATATCGCTGATCTGATCTGATAATTTGCATATCTCGGTATTGGTTTCGATGTTTCCAGCATTTACTGACTTGCTGTTTTTTATTTCCCTTAACTCAGCCTTAAGTTCTCCTATAGACAACTTTAGAAGTTCTATTTCTGAAGATAGTACTGAAAAAGAGCTTGATGGCTGGAGTTTCTCCATAAGCACATAAGGTGAAGGGAGGAGTTCTGTATGAGCAGAGGGTACCGAATTTTTAGGAGTAGTGCTAATACTGGCTGTCAGTACAGTTTTATTTTCAGTTTCAGCTCGACGCTTACGGCATACACGTGAGTTATGTGACTCACTATAGCCGCTTGTTGGGGGTGTGTTGCTTGATGTAGCAATCAAGGACGTTAAATTAGACACCAGTTTTACAGGGGATTGGGTTCGCTGCTTTTTACTTTGATTAACCATAACTATTAGAAATAAGAGTTAGTGGTTACAAGTATGGAAGTGGTATAGTACTTGTGCAAGTACTACAACAAGATAAATTTTATGTAACGAATCACGTAAAAATGTAACGCAAACGTTGAACGTACCGCGATACAGAGTGATTGACATAGTGTATACCAATGCTAATTTACTCGATTCTTCCAAGACACACGAAAGTTACAGTGGCTCTTGTGCGATGTAAAACAGCCACCAGGGAAATGCTTTTCCTGATTAGGTATCCTGAAAAGTGGAACAAACTACCTGAGGAAATGTGACTAGCAAGCACATTGACCTCCATTGAAGAGGCACTCAATGACAAGCTGAGTGGATTTGCAAGTGATACCAGTTCTAACTCCCATTTGTGTGCTTCAGAAATCATAGGCCCATTTAATGTGTGAACTTAGAAACTACACCTGTTGTTTGTTTCGCCTCTATTTATAATTCCAGACAAAAAGTGGCAGTCGCGACAATTACACCCATTCAACTACGAGTTGATCGAACTATGTCAACCTGATACAAATGGCGAACCATAACCAACATGCGAATGAAATGTGTGTGCGTTGGTTGCACAGTGGTTGGAACTCTCGCCAACCATACACATGGTCCGAGGTTTGATCCCCTGCCGACGCGCACCTGATATCTACGGTCGGCCTGCAAAATTTGGGGTACCGATATCCATGCTGAAAATTCCATACTTGCATCAAAAATACAGTGTGGAATCAAGCTGTAATCAAAAATTAAAATTAACTACAAAGGGCAAACCATAGCCAACATACGAATGAAATATGAGAAAACAAGGTCGAAACTTACCGCAACACCACACGAAAAGATGTTACTTGGACGTCATTTAGAATCCACCAACTGGTCTCTTTTCCAAAAAGAATGCGGCGATGTCTTATCCACAGTGGCGAGGAAATACATAAATCCACACCTGCTGTTGTAAACACTCAGTGGAGGTAGAAGCCAACAAAATTAATGCATTTAAAGCATATTTATACTTCCTATGATCACGTTGACTCTCTGTGGAATACGTCAAAATCCAAATCACTACCTATACAGCACCAATAAACCTGGATATCTATGATATAACGAAGACATGCTGAAAGCTGCATCTCAGATCAAGTTGATTCAGTCGATGGTAATGATCTGCTCCTGCATGCCTTATTCGACATCTTGAATGGAATGGTTCGCAGTTATTCTGGTTCCAGATCGAAAAGAATAAAAAATTCACCGGTTGCTGAATCAAAAGTACTTCTCTGCATGTTTGACTGTATTCTCACTGCTGTGGTGAGCCTTCTGCAGATTGTGTTACTTAAAGCATTGTTTACGGTAAACAAACTGTCGTTTTTATAGGCCACTTTTACACTTTTGTGAGTAGCCCACCATATCGACCGAATGTGACGCAACACACAGTTGGTACGCGCATTTTCGACGAATTTAAACAATAATGGTGCCTAGGATTATATCATATAAACTGTTTTAACTTATGCAAAGTGTGTTTAGTATCATTTTTCCATTATCCTCCCTTGTATATAAATATATCTTGTGTCAGTGAAAAAATTTTAAACATGCTTACTCCATGTGTACATTATTACCATATTGATGATGCCTGTCAACTGTCATGTGCAGGTGAGGGCTTACGGCGAGTTGTCATCTGAACTGGTGACGACTAGTGGTGTCCGTCAATGATGCCCATTATCCCCTTTTCTATTCAACTTCATCATAGATGTGTTAATGGACTTAACCCTAAGTGACTTCAGCGACTCAGGGATTGACTTGCTACCGGGGAATAATCTCGTTGACTTGGAATATGCAGACGATATATTCCTTCTAGGCGAAGACGCTGACGAAATGCAGAGTCTTCTAAACACGTTGAACAGCAATCTACGAATGTTTGGCATGCGATTCGCTCCAGCCAAATGCAAGATGATGTTACAGGACTGGGCTACATCGACGCCTAGTTTAAAAATAGGAAGGGAAGTGGTAGAGCACGCTGACCGCTTCACTTATTTGGGAAGTACCATCAGCCTACGCCAACAGGTTGATCTCTGACGAAATCTCAGCACGAATACGGAAGGTTCGATTCGCATTTGCCAGTTTACGCCGACTCTGGCGTAGACGAGATGTTCGACTACCGACCAAAGGGCGTATGTACTGCTCATCAGTCCGCTCCGTCCTCCTTTATGGCTGTGAGACCTGGCCACTGAGAGTGGAAGACATGAAAAGACTAGCTGTCCTTGATCATAGGTGCCTGTGCTCTATTTCCCGTGTAAAGTTGCATAATAAGGTGAGCGACATTGAGGTTAGGCGTCGAGTGCTAGCTAAACTGGGGAAATCAATCGACGAAGTCGTGAAGTTACAAAGACTGAGATGGTTAGGACATGTGTTGCGTATGCCAAGCCATCGCCTCCCTCGACAAGCAATGTTAGCGGATATAGGGTCAGGCTGGAAAAAAGCTAGCGGCGGTCAAACAAAAACTTGGCACCAGTCAATGAAATCCACAACAGTTGGTCTAAGCCATGTAGGAAGGTGTAGACTTCCAGGCTGGGGTCCTCGGGACGGTAAAAATCTATGGTTTGAGACAATTGGTGACATGGCTCAAAATCGTTCTCAGTGGCACAGATGCATCCACTCCTTGTGACTCATGATTTCCAATGAAACTGCTTTGTTCTTCATTATTACTCCTTTGTCTCACCTCTCTGCTCACTGTCTCTATTATGCTTTTCTTGTACTTTCTTCTCTCGTTTAGCGTGCTACACGGAGTGTGGCAACTTGAAATGCCGCACATTTGTGCAAAGTTCTATGTCGAAAACAGACAGACAGATGTGCATTAAAAGACAGTATATTATTATAAGATTCATTTTATTGTTACATTAGGGAATTCACTTCAAGGTTTATTTATTTTCCCGGGCATCTGCAATCCATCTAACGAATACTTGGGTTGTTTTGTTAATGCGAAGTGAAAATCTCTATATCAATTTAATCACTATTTAACGGATATTTCCCAAAAACTAAAGACAAAATGACAGCAAACGTTAACCATGTAATTTAAACAATACCTATGCATGCCTCTACAACTGGTGTATCCTACATAACTAGGAAAATATATGAACGTAGTTCTATTATCATCAACAACTATGCTTACTGATTGTATGTTTAAATTATCGAATTGATAATGCCTGTAAACTGACGTCCCTAATGTACAAAAATGAGGATACATGTCAGCCAAGTCTCGTAAACCGTTAATGCCCAGCTCTCGCTACGCCGGGCCTCTCGCTGTCCCTCGAAGCCTTTCAGAAACGCTTAGTACTAACGGACGCAAAAACCAGAACACCGATTGGCGACTCGAGAATTCTTTATTCTAACACCAACATATAAGCAGCATAAAAAACTAAGGTCCGAGAACAAATAATACAACAATAAATCACGATATTACTTCCGACAGCTTTTTAGGTTCTTTCTGAACAGCGACCGATGAGACGATGACTGGCAGATTGATCACGCGCGAAAATTATGAGGAAGTTGGGTTTGAGCAAACGACCACGAATTGGTCGTCCAATCTTCAACCAAAAATTGATAAGACACACCACACGTATACACAAACAGTACAAATAACATCGCGGATCATGTCTTGATGGAATTCCTTTGAAGAATTGCAGGACTTACACCAGTACGCCTACAACCCTTCACAGGTTGACGGTTGTAAGTTGTGGAATGTCCGGACACAAACAAGATCAAACAACAATTACAATAATTGGAACTCACGCAATTATTTAACACAAACATATGTACAATCAACACATCAAATGTTGTGGATTCTGGCATGAAGAACTAACCTTGTAGAACTGTAGGACTTACAGCAGTACGCCTACAACCCTTCTCAGGTCGGCGCTCTGGGTTGGAAATTCTCCGCAGAGTTCATTTGCTGACTTCCTTCTATCAGCTATATCCTCAAATCTGAACGGTAGCACGCTCATGTCATTGTATCGTAGAATGTAGATGACGAACAAACACGCGAAGTATCTGGTCAACCAAGCGTAGGCACAGAGTAATTTACACCAAAGATAATAGCATTCAAATAGTGACTTGGAACTTGAAAAACCTTTATTCATGCAAGTCAATTTAACAGTTACCCTCTCGTTTACACTTGGCTTATCCTCGCTAAACTGAGCAATATCTTTCGTCCTTTCAAATGCACCAATACTGTCATAGTCATTGCACAAGAGACTTGAGTTGATGGGCGTCCTTCTCATTATGGATGACAACACCAACGACGACTGATTGACACCAGTGGATGAAGTTAGCGGTGGATCAGAAGCTGTTGTTGTTTGGCTTTCAGATAGTTGTCTAACTGCAAGATTACCGACACTGCTGTCTTTCACTACTAGTTCGGGTTTAGCACTATCATCTGATGATAGGTGGGCTACACGCTGATCAATTACACTGACGGTCTCACAAGTATCCATAACTTCTGCAACTGCATCTGCATTTAATTCTACTTCACCTTCAAGTTGTACAGAACCTTTTTTCAACTTAGCAGTAGTAGGCATATCCCTCATCTCATCATGATCAACCAAAGACAAATGTACGCTATCATGACCATCATCACGAATATCCATTTTACCATCAATTTCATCATTTTCCAACACTTTATTAACAGAAGTAGACAATTCTGGTTCCTCCTAACAAATCATTGAAGGTTTTATAACTTCACTCTGAATAGTAATACCTTGTAAACTTGTGGAGTCAGAACTGCACACTGAGTCTGTAACTCTCCTCTGTGACACTCTATTAATTGTACATTAACTTGCTATCCATTGTCAGATCTTTAAATACCAGTTGAAAAAGTCTTTTCTCATTTATTTTCTAATAACATCTTTACTTGATCCTCATTTTACTGCAATAAATCTAACATTTTACAGCTCTTTATGACTTATTATATTCCTACTCTCTGAAGTGTACGGTTGTGCACTAAATGCACAAAAGGGTATAAAACAAAAACAACTGGCACAACTGAGGATAAATTCATTAAAACCAAAATTGTACATCATGAGAGTACGAGATATACGTGTAGCATTGTACATTGCAAATGAACTTTGTCAGCCCGGGGAGTTTCCTTTATAAATGCATTTATTAATGATACTTGCACTTACCTATTTCATTACAATTTAATGATTCACCTCAGCACTTAAATTTTTCTAAAACAGACTTCAATCCCTTGTAAAAGTTGTACTTACCTCAATATTGGTCGGTTATCGTATGCCTACAACCACGGGATGAAAACGAAACGAAGTCGATTTTCCCGCTCAACCTGGAGGACAATTGTACAATTCAACAACTATACGGTCTGGTTCAGAAAATGAGTGTATTATATGTATCAAATATTTAACAGTTGAAATATGATTAACTTGTAGACAATCTGAGATTTGAGACTATATCTTACTTGATCGTGCCTGTAAAAAAGGGCATGCATTTTCATGTAATTTTCTTTTTTAAATTTGTATGAAATACATTATTATTATTATTCAACAATTACTCACAAGTGGCAACTACAAACTTCTTGGCCACACCGTTATCACCACACAATTCGGAGTCAGGCCTTGATTTCACATTTAGCTTATCACTAAACTTGCTCACTGATTCACATTTCATCATCGCTCGAACTTCTTGCAAAGGTGTAAAACACAACCGTGTTTGCCTCGCAACCTGTAACTTATCTGTTGGGGATGTACCACGAAAGCTGTTACACTCACTTTAGTTTATATGGATTACTAGACACCATACGGCTTTCTCGATATCCACTTCTCTGAGACCCTTTCGTCATCAATGATTGCGTTTTGCTTTCAGACTGCTCTATTCCAGGGGTGGGATGCAATATACTGGCAAACTTACTCATAGCTTGACTGACACCATCATTTACCAATTTCAGAATATCATCAAACTTTGGCTCAATACCTTCATCCTCTATACGGGAGCTTATCTTCACCCACTTTCTTTGCAGTCGAGTAGGTAGGCGTCTCGCTATTACTTCTAGGATAAAACTCCAATTGAGGTCACTCATGCAATTCATCGAAATCAATGCATTCCTGTAAGTCAACAGATTATCCAAAACTCAATGGGTGCCTTGGAGTCATCTTGTAACTGACCACCGTTACCCTTAACAGCCTCGAATAATTTCCCTACAATCATCGAAGATCTTCCGAATTTTTGACGCAATATACTCATATCTTCAGAGTATCCTTCTTCAGGGGACATCAACTTACAGCACGGTATAGCTCTTGAAGCAACTACAGTGCAGTGCCTCATCAAATACATTAACTTCATTACATCATTTAACGTAAAACTACTCGGCATTATTTCAAACTTCTTTACAAACTGTAAATAGTCAGCTGAGTTTCCGTCGAAACACTGTGGTTCAAATTTAAGCCTATTATCCCTAGACTGCAAAACATGAACGACAAACTCATCGTGCTGAGCATCAAACACATCGTTACATGTAATATACAAGTCAACATGACTTACTTTCCTGTTTGCTTCCAAGACGCTCTGTCCCTTCTTTGACCCGGGCATCACTGAACGTAACTGAAATTCCAGATAACGCTTGTTCAAAGAAGACTTGGCCAGCAGCAGGTAAGACGGACGTAGACTATCCAAACTGTAAGAAACTGTCACCAAAACTGTCAGAAACTGTCAATCACTTCTCAAAAACCGTTAATGCCCAGCTCTTGCTACGCCGGGCCTCTCGCTGTCCCTCGAAGCCTTTCAGAAACGCTTAGTACTAACGGACGCAAAAACCAGAACACCGATTGGCGACTCGAGAATTCTTTATTCTAACACCAACATATAAGCAGCATAAAAACTAAGGTCCAAGAACAAATATTACAACAATAAATCACGATATTACTTCCGACAGCTTTTTAGGTTCTTTCTGAACAGCGACCGATGAGACGATGACTGGCAGATTGATCACGCGCGAAAATTATGAGGAAGTTGGGTTTGAGCAAACGACCACGAATTGGTCGTCCAATCTTCAACTTCATTTACAAACTACGTGGTTAAGAAGCTTATAGAAGAGTACCAGATTTAGTCGCAGTCGCCTTAACCATAATGTTTCTAGTCCTTGGATTTTACATTTGGTAGAGTAGTTTGTGCCGTTGTCGGTCCCGAGTACTCTCAGCGTGAAGTACCTTTGTACCCCTTCTACTTTCAGTTTGTCTTCTATGCGTGTACTACTAAATATGAATGAGCAGTAATCTAAGAGTGGGTGCACACAAACCTTGTACAGTATGAGAATAAATTTATTTTTTTAATTTTATTAGTATTTTGGATTCATTTCTGTAGAAGTTCCTGAGTTGGAAACCAATAAGCCTGCGTAATTTCGATACTTGTTTCGATATATGCTCTGAAAATGATAGACTGTATGAATATTTCAGTCCTAGGTCTAGTACAGGTTTGAGTCTGGGGGTTTTGTGGCCCTGAATCGCTAGGTCGAGTTCAAGGTTGGAACAGCCTATTCAGAGCCATCCACCCTTTTCAACATTAAACTCGAGTCTCCAGGTGTCGCACCATCTATCCATTTTTATTAATTCTTCATGTATGGATTCATAGTTGTGCCGATATCTCTATTTTGCAGGTATATGTCACCTTCAAGTCATCTGCATACAGTATTGGCTTACCTATACTAAAGCATTCACATATACTGTTTATGTATATAATGAAAAGAAGGGGTCCCAATACACTCCCCTGGATGACACCACTGCTGATTGGTCTAGGTCTGGAGGCCATTGAGTGAACTTTAGTTGTCTGATTCCTGTCATAGAGAAATGTTTTTATCCAATTGTAGAGGGGGTTGCATATCCCTAGTGAGCATACCCCGCTGACTAGCAGACTGTATGGGACTCTATCGAAGGCTTTCCTTATACTGAAATAGAGGATAATTAATAGCTCTCTCCTATCTCTTCTATAAGTGACTTCGTCGAAAAAGTCTATATGGCAAGTGACGCAAGATCTCTTCTTGAGGAATCCGTGTTGTGACAGGTTGATGAGCTTATGTTTTAGAAAGTAGTCTGACATTTGGTCTTTGATTACTTTCTTCATGATCCGGCTGGACTTATTTACCACGTAATGTTGAATTCCGCTTGGAAATTTTCTTTGCCAATAACTTTTAATAAAATTGTGATATATGTTATCTAGATTGAGTGAAATCCCCATTTTTTGGCTGGTTATGTTGGTATCCGCGTCATGTGATCTGACCGCGACACGCTTTTAGCATATTGGTTGCAGTGATTAGTGTTTCAGGTGGACTGTATCAAAATATCGGTGTAATGAGGAGTATAGGATAGTTAGAGGGTAATGCCATTTACTCAAATCGTTTACTCCATGTGGAAGCCGCACCTTTCGGCATAGTACCATTCAATGAAGACTTAAGTCCTGAGATATGAATTCATGTTCCGTTGAATCATAGGATGATATCTAATATCCATCATTTCTATGATCAACAACTGCGATATTTGCATATCTACTTTGTGGATATTGAATAACTTACGCCTTCATTCATCTAATTACCTTCAGCATTCCCTATTCATTTGATGTGTGTACACCAAATGCTAAGGTTTCTGGGGTGAAAAGTGTTAATAATAGTTGCTTCCTTGGTTTCAATGCAAATGACATATATACGAACTAAGGAAAAGTTACTCTTACTTAATCTTCAACCTTCACTTAAAGCCTTTAGCGATCCCAAACAATTCTCCTATAAACACAGTAGGAGTACTTTAGATGCAGCCGCAGTCTTGCATCACAACATTTTCTCCAGTATAGACAATGAGGCTAAATTCGCTGCACCTTCCTAGATTACACATCTGCTTTCGACCCAGTACCTAGAGATATTCTCTTAAATAAGCTTGCTGAAACTCAAACTGAGTGTTGTATTGTTAAATGTACTGTACTGTACTAAGATGAACAGCTCTCTATTAGGAGACAGAAAATGCTCTTAAACTAAATCCTTCGAAATGTCAGACTGTTATTTCCAGTTTCCTTTGTAAAAGAAAGTTAGGTGAAGGTGTTAATTCCCATGACCGTTGCGAAATTGATAATAGTGACATAGAAATCAAGTCTGACTTTAAGTATCTCGGACTAATTCATCACAGCGTACTAGCCCTAAATGCATGCCACATGCAGGCATAATGTTTAAGAGCTAGGTATGCAAATCAAGGTAAACTGTTGTACGGTGTATTCATTATTTACAAAACTAACTCGTATGTAAGAACTACGGTTTGATCAGTTATACAACGTTTAATACATCTAGACACAACTAACCTACGATACTTACTTCCATGACGCATTACCTGAAGCTACCTTAATATTATCACTGCCTATACAGCACCAATAAACCTGGATATCTATGATATAACGAAGACATGCTGAAAGCTGCATCTCAGATCAAGTTGATTCGGTCGATGGTAATGATCTGCTCCTGCATGCCTTATTCGACATCTTGAATGGAATGGTTCGCAGTTATTCTGGTTCCAGATCGAAAAGAATAAAAAATTCACCGGTTGCTGAATCAAAAGTACTTCTCTGCATGTTTAACTGTATTCTAAGTGCTATGATTAATTCCAAACCGTTTATCTCATAACCACTCGAATTCCATGAACGATCCAATTCTACAATTTGAAGACGCTGGCGAACATGCTGTAAATGAGTATTCATGATCTGAAATGAAGAAACAGCTGGTTTCCAAACAGTTTTCAGCATTTTACTGAACTTACGAAAACAGTCCGCCATGCAGACACAAATGGCGCAAATGAAGAATTCTGCAATCGACCTCGGCACCATTTGATGCAGTAAAACAACTTAATATGACCTTATCTAGTTTTCGTATCCACGATCAAATTTCTTTCCTGTTATGAAACTACGATAAGACCGCTGAAAAAATGGAATAAATATATCACTGATCTCAACATAATACATCAGATGGCCAGAAAAGATCAGCAACAGGGATCTCTGGGAGCGAACCAATCAGGAACCGATTGTGAAACAAATAGGCAGAAAGAAATGGAGATGGATTGGCCATACGCTGAGGAAACCATCAAGTGACATCACTAGACAAGCCCTCGAGTGGAACCCGAAAGGGAGGCGGCGAGTTGGTCGTCCAAGGGTGACTTGGAGGAGGTCATGTGAAGAGGAGATGAAAGCATGTGGGCAGACCTGGAGCAGGGTGAAAAAGTTGTCAGAAAACCGAAGTCAATGGAGGTGCGCAGCTGAAGCCCTATGTTCCTCTAGGAACTAAAGGATACAATAATAATAATAACATAATACATCAATTATCTTTAAGCCATGGGTGCTGTTCACAACAAAGTCATATAGGAGAATTGAATTCAATCTTTATTTTTCCTAGATATCTGTATTACATTCAAGTGATGTCTGGGCTTTTTGTTAATGCGAAGACAATATTTCTATATCTCTTTATGTGCTACACAAACAGACTTTATAGCAGACTGTTCCGACTGACTCTAATGTCAGAAAGAACAACCAAACTGTAAATTCATCATACATCAAATTATGTGTAATTTATATAATAACTTATCCATGCTTGTACGATAGGTATGTTCCTGCATAAACAGGAAGGAATATATTATTATTATTAAAACAATATGTATGCATGCCTATACAATTGGTGTATCCTACATAGCTAGGGAAAAAAATGCACCTTATTACATTGTCTTTACTAAATATGCTTAATAATCTTATGTGTAAATTGTCGAATTGATGATGCCTGTAAACTGGCGTCCCTCATGTAAAAAATGAGAATATATTGTATTATTATTATTATAGTTTCCGCTGAAGGTAATCTCGTGTAGCTACTACTTTAGTGGGCAACTTAACGTTATCTTTGAATAACGAAGTAAAAGCGGATATTCTGAGAAATTTCGTGCTAAAAAGATCGTCTCCTACTCCAAAAAATTAAATATACCTTGGTCTCCACAAAAAAGTTCAGAGGTATCCACTTTATCACCTCACATGTGCGGCAGTTCAAGTCGCGAAAACTCCGTGTAGCACGCGAAGCAAGAGAAGAGAGTACAAAAAAAGCATAATAGAAACAGTGAGCAGAGAGGTGAGACAAAGGAGTAATAAAGAAATACAAAACAGTTTCATTGGAAATCATGAGTCACAAGGAGTGGATGCATCTGTGCCACTGAGAACGATTTTGAGCCATGTCACCAATTGTCTCAAACCATAGATTTTTACCGTCCCGAGGACCCCAGCCTGGAAGTCTACACCTTCCTACATGGCTTAGACCAACTGTTGTGGATTTCATTGACTGGTGCCAAGTTTTTGTTTGACCGCCGCTAGCTTTTTTCCAGCCTGACCCTATATCCGCTAACATTGCTTGTCGAGGGAGGCGATGGCTTGGCATACGCAACACATGTCCTAACCATCTCAGTCTTTGTAACTTCACGACTTCGTCGATTGATTTCCCCAGTTTAGCTAGCACTCGACGCCTAACCTCAATGTCGCTCACCTTATTATGCAACTTTACACGGGAAATAGAGCACAGGCACCTATGATCAAGGACAGCTAGTCTTTTCATGTCTTCCACTCTCAGTGGCCAGGTCTCACAGCCATAAAGGAGGACGGAGCGGACTGATGAGCAGTACATACTCCCTTTGGTCGGTAGTCGAACATCTCGTCTACGCCAGAGTCGGCGTAAACTGGCAAATGCGAATCGAACCTTCCGTATTCGTGCTGAGATTTCGTCAGAGATCAACCTGTTGGCGTAGGCTGATGGTACTTCCCAAATATATTCCAAGTCAACGAGATTATTCCCCGGTAGCAAGTCAATCCCTGAGTCGCTGAAGTCACTTAGGGTTAAGTCCATTAACACATCTATGATGAAGTTGAATAGAAAAGGGGATAATGGGCATCATTGACGGACACCACTAGTCGTCACCAGTTCAGATGACAACTCGCCGTAAGCCCTCACCTGGCTGTATGAGTACGAGTAGAGTGCCTTAATCAGTGCAATATATTTTCTCGTGATTGTTTTTACAGCCAAGCATCTCCAGAGTTCTTCTCGATCGACAGAGTCGAATGCTGCCTTTAGGTCAAGAAATATAATGACTGTTGGACGCCGGTAGGAATTCCTATGTTCTAGAATCTGTCGGAGGGTGAAGATATGATCAATACACCCTCTTCCTGGTCTAAAGCCTGCCTGGCTCTCTCGTGTTTGTGCCTCCCGTTCACCACTCAGTCTACGCATGATTATTGAGCCTTAGACTTTAGATACTATAGTAGTCAAGCTAATCCCTCTGTGATTGTCACAGGGAGACTTGTCTCCCTTCTTGCATATGGGGATAATCAGTGACCTACACCAACCCGATGGGACCTCTTCTGATTCCCAGACGCTGCCTAGTACCTCAGTTAATGGAGAGAGTAAACTATCTCCACCGTACTTAAATACCTCTGGAGTCATTCCATCAGGTCCCGCTGCTTTGCCTAGTTTCAGATTGGTGACAGCTTTAGTAACCTCAGTTAGGGGTGGAGGACCTGTGTCTTTACCCCATTCAAGGAGGTGTTGGATGTTCGGAAGGTTGAGCATGGCTGTGGGCCAATTAAACTGCTCCTCATAATGCTCTTTCCAACGATCCAGTCGTCTATCCTGGGAGCTAATTATAGCGCCATTTTTCTCCGAGATTGTTTCACTAATGATTTGTCTTCTCCCACCCGTTTCCCTGATGAGTCTAAAGAGTTGCCTGGTGTTGCCTATCCTCGAAGCATTCTCCATCTCTTTGGCTTTTGTTGCCCACCACTGTTCACGGTCCTTGCGGAGACTTTTCGTAAGTTTCCTTTTGTGCAGCTTTCGCTCCTCATTGAATTCGGAGCTCGCCGGAATAAGTCTTCTAGCATCTATCAGTTCGGATGAGGCGGTGGAGATCTAGTGGTTTTTACTTACCTTTGGGTTTACCTTATTCACAGCTTTTGCAGCTATATCTATGGATGCCTGGATATTCTTCCAAGCTTCTTCAGGGTGAGCACACCTGTCGAACACAGATATGTGTTTAGCTAGTTCTTCCTCAAATACGGATTTAGTTTCCTGATCGAGCAAAATTAGTCCGAAGCACAATAACCACGATTCTCAGTCACAGAACATCCTACTTCGCTACCTAATCGTATAATCATATCAACGGACGTTCTGCCAAAGAAGAGAAGACTACTGGTTCAAGGAAAATTTATTTAGAGTTTTTTTAAAAATCATGGACATCCGTGTTTATAGTCACGGAAAAATCACAACTTCGAGGAAACCACCGATCGTAAACTACAACTCGAAACGTTATTCTTCTTAATTAATGTCTTGCCTCTAACTGGGATAGTTCGTACACTCACCAGATCATCGTATTTTATCCGCTTTGCAACACATGGAATGGATGTTAGCACTGGCTCTATTACGGGCAATCCTAGTTCATGTATTTAGTAATAATAATAATTTTTATTTCTGTAACAGAAACCAGCCATTTTTACAGGCATGAACATATGTACACATATTAAAACTTATAGAATATATAATATGATTTGTTAATTTAGAAATAAGTTGAATACTGGTAAATGTGAGAGAAACATTTAAAATGAAGTGTACAAATAAGGAAATAGATATAGCGTCAAATCTAAACTGTGATTAAAAATATATACATGTCAATTTCACGCGGGAATCATAAATAATTGCGTTAGTTGAGGAAGTGTAATGCAATGGAAACCGATACAATGCCACTAAACAAGTTTCTTTTTTCTCTTTTTCAGAAAGAAACGGTGATGTGGCATCATTGGAGCAAGAGGAGGACCAGTTATCAAAGCTTGTTATAAATGACGATAACTAACTTGTACCCGGGTAATTTGAGTCCGGCTTCCTCTAAAATAAACGCTTCCTCCGTACCGTCTTTGCCTTCTTCTCCACCCGTCGTGTCTGTGGTCTGTGTGTCTTACAGAAGGTAAGTAGCATTTTTGTACAGGTGCTGACGTTATACGTAAGAGACGCAGAATAAACAATAATTATCAGCAAATGATTCATAAAGTGTTTCAAAGTCTATAAAACTTCAAATTCACCCGTAAGTACACCATATTTGTGACATTTCCAGTTGTTTATGAGACCGACTTTGAACATGTCAGCAGATTTTATAATATAGGTGGTCCCGTTATTTACCAGATGAGCTAGCAATATCAAAAATAAATGGAGAATAGCAGCGCTGTATCAGTACCTTCGTTGAAGGCAATACCCTTGAAAAGAGAAGAAAACCGGCAGAGAGGTGCTGAAGTATATAAAAGTTGTTAATAATTCAAAATATATAACAGACATGGGTTTCATCATTATTTTTATTGTTTTTTTTAAGAAATATTATTTTCTCGATATCCTACAGTCTTTCCTGCGAACAATAAGCTTAAGTGAAAGACAGGTGATAATTTCACCTACTTACGAGGTTTAAAAGGAATTAAACACAAAAGTCAGAATGCGTGAGCTATGTAAAAGAAAAGCGAGGGCCTAGTAATATATGTTTTTCTGAAGTATACAGTTCGGTGTCCTTCTGAAGTAGTGGGCTCATACCACTTACTCTGGCGGTACGTTCGAAATTGGTGACATTTTTGCACGTGTTTGCTCTGAAATTTATTTACTGCTTATTGTCATATAATTCTTGAAATTATGGTCCAAATCTCTAAAAAACGTGTTCGTAGAAACACAATTGTTTTAGATAGTGGCTTAAATTCGGTTATAACTGCATTACCGCCTGGTAATACAGTATCAACTACTAGCTCTCAAAATGGTTTGAGTGCAGATCTCACTCCTGTGATACAGGTGAAAGATGTTCTGTTAGAGAACTCTGAGTTCTGTAAACTAAACCTCCTTTTGAAAGATATGCAGAGGCAAGTAAGTGAAATTCAGAAAAAATTAGATCAGTTTGATAGTATGTCACTGCCAATCTCAAATACCACGGAGAGCCGGTCTGATATTGGTCAGGTTAAGTGTTTACTGGATGTAACTCAAAATAAGCTTTTGAATTTAGACCCAATAGCCTGTCTTTTAGAAAGGCATCCTAAAATATCTCCAGACAACCTAAATAAAGCTGAAAATCTGATTGACTGCTTGGCTACGGAGGTGATGAAGCGTATAACCTCTTCTCACCAAGCTATAGTTTACAACGTCCCAGATTCTCTGCCCCTGAAAACTGTAAGACACAAAATCCTGATTTGTTGCGGCATGGCTAGTGTTCCATGTGAATGCAAACGACTTCGTAAAAAGTCTAACCAGGCTAATTGCCCAATCATTTTTAAATTCAGTAATTCCCTTGATGCTAGTAAGTTTACTAAATGTCAGGATCACTTAAGACTGAATAGCAGTTATAAGTCTATAACCGTAGCTCAGGATAAAACACCGTGTCAGCGCAGAATAATGCGTAGTAATAACCTGGTCACCTCCTCTAGCTTAGATTTACCAAATAAGGATCGTGCACAGCAACAGACACCTAGTGCTGAAACTAGCATTCAGCAAACTACACAACAACCACACCTGCCAATGGAACTAGGAACTGATTTAGATACCAGTACCCCTGTAAATAAAGCCTCATCGAAAGATGTTAAAATGACTAGAACTTCTGCAAGTTGTTCTAAGAAATTTCCCCCCAAACGTAGTAACCTCACCACGATGAACAAATTTCGCAGGGTTGAGACTAATGATGGGGAAGAATACTTTGTATTCAATAAGCCTGCTGAGAGTAAGAATGCCAACAAACCATCACTTGTTACGAAAAACTCCTCTCGAAACATAAGTATATCTGGAGGTGTTCCGCATGCTCCACCTTATAGAAAGTCAGGCTCCAAGACTCCTAAAGTCTTGCAGCCAAAGCACCTTCCTTCACAATTCCCTTTAAGTTATAAAAACAACCCGAAGGTGTATACCGGTATGACGAATAGCAGTTGGATGGGTAGACCTTCTGATGCTATGCCTTTTAACCGTCAACCTAGGCCCAACCTGTACTACCCTTATATCCAGGAACACATGGTAAATTTTCCAGGTGTCCCGAATCACTGGTACGACCCATGGCACCTAGGACCACCTCATTGCACTCCAACCCGATGTACAGACACCCAGTCCGACCTCCTTTTCATTCATAAATTCTTGCGGTGCTGACGCACAAATAGATTTAGGTTATGGTGACATTTTAAGCCAGTTTGTAGTATCCCGTGACTTATTCACGATATTGCTAATTAATGCACGTTCCTTAATCAATAAGATATCTGAACTAAGGACATTATTATTAGTCGCCAAGCCTACTGTAGCTCTGATTACTGAATCATGGTGCTCATCCTCTGTACTTGATGTGCATATAGGTATCGATGATTACACTGTACACCGTGCAAACAGAGATTGCAAGCGTGGTGGAGGATGTCTCATATATATACATAACTCATTTGTAGTCAGTAAGGTGGAAGATGAAACAATGAATAATGTACCTGACTCACTCTGGGTTGTCTTACATGGAGATAAGTACAAACTTCTCATAGGCTGTGTTTATCGAGCACCAAGCTCAACAAAAGAAACTGATGCGTTATTAGCTAAATCGTTTGCACACGCATCCTCGTTTAGTGCTAATTACAAAATAATTGCAGGGGACTTCAATCTTCCAGAAGTCAATTGGCTAACTAGTTCCGGCCCCCAACGCTTCGACGAATTACTTGCCACTATAGACTGTTATGGATGGCAACAACACGTCCAGACACCTACTCGTGGTGACAACATGTTGGACCTTGTTTTTTGTCATGACACAATCCCAGTATCCACGTATGTTGGTAATCGATTTTCCAGTAGTGACCATAGAATGGTACTCTGCTCTCTGCCTTTCTCACCACTAAATACAGGAAACAAACAAGACTCAGGAAGCACAATATGTCGTAGTTACAAATATACAGACTGGGGATTAGTCCAAGAACTTATTCGACTCTGTCAATGGGATGACTATTTTACCACTGACTCCCTGGAGGCCTTAGTAACCCTGTTTTACAGGAATGTTACCCTTTGTCTAGATACAGTTGCTCCAAAGAAAATAGTGAAATTAAGTAGACACCGAACTGAATATATTCCAAGGGCACACCGTAATAAGTTAAGGAAACTGAAGAAACAGTACTATTCCACTAAGGACATATCACTATTGCTCTCAATCCACGAGTCTCTTGAATCTCTCAAGCGCCTACGCTCTCAAAAGGACCTCGACGAAGAGTTAACGGCACTTGAAAGTACCTCCAAAGTTTATAACTTAACGGCACTTCTTAAAAAACGAATGCAGTCGGCGAGGGAAATCCCATACTTACTTCACGACAAAGTAATCTACAATGAACCTGCCACTATCTGTGAACTTTCAGTGATTGGTTTGCAAACTTTAGTTTAGAAACACATATGCCTGGTGAAACCGCTCCCCTTACTATCTCTTCCCTTGAAAGCATTGTGTTCACTAATCAGTTAATAGTACAAGCAATTAAAAGCCTTAAACCTTCCACTAGTACGGGACCGGATGGCCTCGCTTCGATAATTTTCAAAAACAGTGGGTGTGATATACCCTTGTTACTTCTTAAATTCTTCTCAATATCTATGGACACTGGCACTTACCCTAGTGAGTGGAAAACTAGCTTCATAATTCCACATTACAAATCTGGTGATAGGGCAAACGTCCGCAATTACAGACCCATAAATATAACCCCAGTTATCTCACGAATCATGGAGAAAGTTGTAAAAGATCAATTGTCAGACTACCTAATTAGGGAAGATCTTGTTACAAGGTCTCAACACGGATTTCTCAAAAATAGATCCTGCGTTACTTGCCACTTCGACTTTTTCAACTGCATCACTAGTAGTCGCGAAGCACGTAAGCTAGTCGTTGTTCTCTACTTCGATATATCTAGGGCATTTGACATGGTATCTCACAGTATTCTCTTTGAGAAGCTGTACTCTTGTGGAATTCGCAACCCATTACTGAACTGGTTAAAATCATTTCTAAGCAACAGGGTACAAATAACCAAAGTTGGATCTGTATTGTCTCATCCTAGGCAGATCTCAAGTGGGGTCGTGCAAGGTAGTGTCCTAGGTCCACTTTTATTCACAATCTACATTAACAGCATTTGCAAGTGCTTCACCTCAGGTAAACCATTCCTATATGCTGACGACCTCAAAGTCGTCTACTCCTGCTACACTCATGAATTAAGCGATATGGTTACTAAAATACATCTTGAACTAAGTAGCCTTGCATCATGGTGTGCTGAATCCTGTCTAAATTTTAACATTGACAAATGCGGCTGGATTTGTATCGGCAACAGTAACCTTGATCTAACTCTTGAAATAAATGGGCGAAAACTAGCTAAGCTCAACTCAGTCGTAGATCTCGGTATTAGATACTCTAGTAACCTAACGTTCGCTGAACAGACTGATTATGCCAGACGTAAAACGCGAAGGCTGATAGGATGCATAACACGCAATTTCTTTTGTTGTGAAACTAGGGTTTTATTATACAAAGTATGTGTCCGACCTATCTTAGAATACTGCCCGTTTATTCTTAGCGGACTAAGACAAAATGACAAGCTTAAATTAGAGGGAGTGCAACGGCAGTTTACCTCAAGAACTCTTGGTTTAGAAAGTGGTCTGGAATACCATGAGCGATGCGTAAGACTAAGATTAGAACCCCTCTGGAAAAGACGCCTTAAGCTAAACCTTATCTTTTACTATAAGCTAACTAATCTTCTCTTGCATTCCTCCGAGCCAATAACTAAACCTACCGCTGTCATCAGTTACAATCTTAGAAATCATCACAACCTAGCTGCTATGGAGCACTGTCAGACTTACGTGCGGTACAACTTCTTCTTAAATAAGTTTTCAGTCATTTGGAATAGACTACCAGCTAATGTGCGCGATGCAAACACACTTCCAGTGTTCATCTCCTCAGTCACCAGACTACTCAAAGATGACAATGCACTTTTGCGCCTGACTCTTACACCTTCTTTTTCACCCTACATAGATATTTTAAGTTCTTTAAACGTGTAGTTACAACAAACTACAATTATAAATTTTAATATTATTGGAACTAGATGATTAACATTTCTACACAGGACAGTAATAATATTAGTTTACACATAATATAAAAGTTAGCATAACGGGACTAGTTAGTTTGTGTACCAAAATAACCACAGTTACTAAACAGAATATATATGTATATATTTATTAATCACTCCTTAAGGACTCCCGTTGCTTTCTTTTGCGTTGCTGTTGTTTGTCTTCTTTTTTCTCTCACCATTTCAGCTTCCATTTGACTTTTTGAATGAGAATGAATAATGTGGATATTTGACCATTTACAATGACAAATGATCTGCAAACATTATTGGTCCCGTATCTTTCAGTTGCCTGGTTAATAACGAATTAACTTTCTCCACGACGCAACCTGGATTACATTTGTGGAATATACTCTTATACCAATGGAAAAGTATCAATTTGTAATACAACGTCACGATTGTAGCTTATAACATAACTGATCGTATCTGTAAAAATAGCTTCCTTATTACCCAATTTGGATATAAATCAAATCAAAAATAAGATTCGGATTTGTACACACCCAAGTTATATTGAGGAATTACTTCAAGCTTTATTTTTTCCCAAGTATTTTTAATCCATCCAAAACTTACTTGGGTTTTTTTGTTAATGCGAAGACAATATTCCTATATTTCATGATGTGCTCCATTGAATGACTTGTTATATTGTGGAATAACTTCAAGCTTTATTTTTTCCCAAGTATTTTTAATCCATCCAAAACTTACTTGGGTTTTTTTGTTAATGCGAAGTTAATATTCCTATATTTCATGACGTGCTCCATTGAATGACTGGTTATCATATTGTTCCCACAGACCTAAGACAAAAACGCCAGCAACCATGTAACTTAACCATAAACCAAATTTATGAAATTTATATAATGCTTATCCATGCCTGTATATTTGGTGTGTCCTACACAAGTAGGAAAAAATGTGTATTTTATTAAAACATTATTATTAATTATGATTGCTAATCGTATATGTAATTTATCATATTGATGATGCCTGTAAACTGGCGTCTCTCATGTACAAAATGAGAATATATTATTATTATTATTATTATTACTTTCATTCGGGAGTTTGCATTTAAACTTCAGCTCTAGGCAATTTTCAACTTTTATTTCTTTTTTTCATTATATTTTTAATTTTTACTTTTTTATTTATTCTCATTTTGCAGAAGCCATTCGAACTCAGGAGCCTTAGCAAAAGAGTGCTGTCCCACAGACAAGGGTGGTTCTCATATGTCCCCACCATCATATCCGCTGACTAGCAATCACCACCCTCCCACCTATTTTGTGCAAGGCCCTGGCGGAATGCTTCATTTTTTTAAAATTATTTATTTATATTTTTTTTAAATTTCTGTTGCAATATGCCACAAACTTATTGTTTTCCAAATATTCATTCGTCGACTTACTCAAACTCATGGTATGAATGACTACTTTCAGAAGAACATCATGTATGTTTCATCTTTTACAGCATTTTGGAGAAGAAAAATGTAAGGAAGAAAGGCCATCTGAGTCTACATTTTAGATATAAATAAATGTAGTTTAGAAAATCAGGGAGTAATCGTGCAGCATTGAGCAGATAAGTAGTGGTAAGTTATAATATGTTGTTCTAGAAAATTTGAACATACAGGATTATAGTAATAGAATAGTAAGATAAGATTCATTTTAGATATAAACAAATGTGGTTTAGAAAATCAGGGAGTAATCGTGCAGCATTGAGCAGATAAGTAGTGGTAAGTTATAATATGTTGTTCTAGAAAATTTGAACATACAGGATTATAGTTGTAGAATAATAGGATAAGATTCACTACTATTTAAAACTCACCGTTTATTTGAATATTTAGACAACCACCATTTTGGCCTTAATTTGCATAGAGCTAGACGTATAGAACTAGGCAGGCTCCGAAGATATTTTAATACCAGTCGTCTTCAGTTGATTTGCATCTGGAACTTGAGATTGAACCTTAGCATACTGAAATACTAATAATACAATATTATCAGGGATATATGCAAAATTATTTGAAGAAAAAAATTTTAAAATTTAAGTCTGATTAAGAATGGGTGACTAGGGTTGTGAAAACAATCATAGTGAAAGTGGTGTCAAACATAGGGTTTACTGATTTCAGGAGCTAACAGCGAGGGTCAGAGGAGTGCTGTATTAGATTTCTAATTTTTAGTTTGTCACATACCCCTTCTGACCCGCTGTTAATGAAATATTTGTTCAGCAAAGATGAGAAAGTTTTTGGGGTAGGACTGCCTCTAATTTCAGTTGGAAGGCGGTTCCTAATGCAACGGTATCTCACAGTGAAAAAGTTTGATCTGTATTTTGTATGACAGCGGGGAACTTTAAAAGAAGAAGATTTATTTCTCAGGTTATATTTCTTAGGCGAACTGAAAGTAAAGTCATTGTGGGGGAAATATATAAGCCCTTTAGCAATCCTAAATGTAATTTTTAGGTTGAACTTCAGTCGTCTAACCCATAAGGGTTCCAAGTCGAATAGATTACATCTGTCGTAGTAAGAAATGCAAAGATTTTCACCTACTAGACGTTTAGTAAACGCCCTTTGTAGACTTTCTAATTTGCATCTACTTTTTACGGAGACACTGTCCATGATAAGGGGACAAAATTCAAGTAAGGGCCCTACGCACAACCTGTACAGCATAATTTCGGATTCACTGGTCTTAAAGTTTCGGAATAAAAATCCCAAGAGCCTTTTGACCTTTGATACTTGTAGTTTAACATATTCCGTCAGGCTAAATTCTGGAGTGTATTTCAGACCAAAGTCTGTTGTAAGCGGCAGACGAGGAATATGTTTGTAGACGTCTTGTAGACGCTTAGTTTGCACCATTAGTATTTAGAACAAAGTTAAAAGTCTTAATTGTAAGATAATGAGCAATGTGTCCGCAAGGTCCGTTTTAGAGTGTTGGGGATTTACAATGTCTAGTTCTGTATGCAGTTAACAGTTTATATGACTAAAAATATCGAAATAGAATATGAAGATACTGTCAATCACGTCTCATAAACCGTTAATGCCCAGCTCTCGCTACGCTCGGGCCCACGCTGTTCTTCGAAGATTTCAGAAACGCTTAGTTATAACGGACGAAAAAACCAAAACACCGATTGGTCGCTTGAGATTTCATTATTGTTACACCAACATATAAAAAGAATAAGCGAACTAAGGTCTGAAAACAAATATTACAATAATAAATCATTGTATTACTTCTGACGATGTTCTACTCTTCTTTCTGAACAGAGACCGATGAGACGATGACTGTCGTATTGATGCCTCCGCGAAAATTGGGGAAGTTGATTTTGAGCAAACAACCAAGAATTGATCGTTCAATATTCAACTCCATTGACACTCCCCGGCAAAAATGGGATCCAACCCTTTTTTCCATCACGACCAATACACGTTGACTTGGATGCCATTGCGAGAACCTGGGTCACACGGACAGAGCTGAAATGGAAAACAAACAGAAAAGACAACACACCACAAGCATACCCACAGCACAATCTCACACATCAACGACGACCTGCGCCTCCAGATAGAGACCTCCTCTTCATATCTTGCAGCACAATCGCCACTTGCTAGAATGACTCTTGCACAATGCAACGTGACCATAGCACCAACACATGATACTCTACGCACATCCTCTTATCTACTCACTAACAATTACCACCGAAATCGCTTGTCACTCATTCTGCCTCAGTTCTAGTAGCGGTGACACATGCTGCACTTAACATCAATCAATTCATTCATGGATGTAGAAGACTCGAAACAACTTCAGAAATAATCACGACGAAAATTTTAACAAAATTACGCAATAACAACAAGACACGAAAACAGCGAGTAAACACAATGAATCCAACAAACACCAATTGATATGACACACCAAACATATATACAAACAGTGGACACAAACTCGCAGTTCATGTCTTGATGGAATTCCTTTGAAGAATTGCAGGGCTAATACCAGTACGCCTACAACCCTTCACAGGTTGACCATTGTAATTTGTGGAATGTCCGGACACAAACAAGATTAATTAACAATTACAATGATTGGAACTCACACAATTATTTAACACAAACATATGTACAATCAACACATCAAATGTTGTGTATTCTGGCACGACAAACTACCCTTGAAGAACTGTAGGACTTACAGCAGTACGCCTACATTCCTTCTCAGGTTGATGATCCAAGTGGAAGTCGTCCGGACACAAACAGAATTACCGACACATAGATGAAAGATGATATCAATTCAGTATATGCAATATGAACATATGTACAAAATCACACACCAAGCACGTTGGACTGCTCATTGATGCGCTACCCTTTGAAGAATTGTAGGACTTACAGCAGTACGCCTACAACCCTTCTCAGGTTGACGCTCTAGGTTGGAAAATCGTCGCAGAGTTCATTTGCTAACTTCCTTCTATCATCTATATCCTCAAATCTGAACGGCAACACGCCCATGTCATTGTATCGTAGAATATAGATGACGAACATACACACGACATATCTCATCAACCACGTGTAGAAACACAGTAATTTACACCAAAGATAATAGCATTCAATTAGTAACTTGAAACTAGAAATGCCTTTATTCATGCAAGTCAATTTAACAATTACTCTCTCGTTTACACTTGGCTTATTCTCACTAAACTGAGCAATATCTTTCGTCTTTTCAAACGCACCAATACTATCATAGTCATTGCAGAAGATACTTGAGTTGATGGGCATCTGTTTCATTGTGGATGAAAACACCAACGATGACTGAGTGACACAAGGTGATGAACTTAGTGGTGGATCAGAAGCTGTTCTTTTTCGGCTTTCAGATAGTTGTCCAACTGCAAAATTACCACCACTGCTGTCTTTCACTACTAGTTCGGGTTTAGCACTATCATCTGATGATAGGTGGGCTACATGCTGATCACTCACACTGACGGTCTCACAAGTATGCATGCCTTCTGCAACTGCATTTATTTCTACTTCACGTTCAAATTGTACAGAAACTTTGTTCAACTTAGCAGTAGTAGGCATATCCCTCATCTCATAATGATCAACCAAAGACAACTGTGAAGTATCATGATCATTATCACGAATATTCACTTTAACGTCAACTTTATCATTTTCAAACTGTTTAATAACAGTATTAGACAATTTTGGTCCCTCCTCGCAAATCATAAAAGGTATTAAAACTTCACTCTGACTAGTAATACCTTGTAAACTTGTAGGGTCAGAACTCCACTCTGAAGCAGCAACTCTATTCTGTGACACTCTATTCAACAATGGCTTACCAGTTGCAACTACATACTTCTTCACAACACTGTTATCGTCACACAATTCGGAGTCAGGCCTGAGGTTTACATTTAGCTTATCACTGAACTTGGTCACTGGTTCACAGCTCATCTTTGTTGCACCTCTTGCACACGTGTAAAACAAAACCGTGTTTGTCTTGCATCTTGTAACTTATCTGTTGAGGATGTACTACGAAACCTGTTACACTCACTAGGTCTATATGCATTACTGGACATCATGGAGCGTTCTCGATATCCACCTCTCTGAGGCCTACTCGTCATCAATGATTGCATTTTGAACTCAGACTGCTCTATTCTAGGGGTGAGATGTAATAGACTGGCGAACTTGCTCATAGATTGATTGACAAAAGTATTTACCAGTTTCAGGATATCATCAAACTTTGGCTCGATACCCTCATCCTCCATACGGGAGCTTATCTTCACCAACTTCCTTTGCAGTCGAGTAGGTAGGCGTCTTGCTATTACTTCTAGTATAAAACTCGAGTTGAGGTCACTCATGCGATCCATCAAAATCATTCCATTCTTGTAAATTAGCAAATTATCTAAAAACTCAGTGAGTGCCTGGGAGTCATCCTGTAATTGACCACCACTACCCTTAACAGCCTCGAATAATTTCCCTGCAATCATCGAAGGTCTTCCAAACCTTTGACGTAATATGCTCATAGCCTCATCGTAGCCCTCTTTTGGCTTCATAAACTTACAGCACTGTATAGCTCTTGCAGCATCTCCAGTGCAATATCTCATCAAATACATTAACTTCAATTCATCACTTGATAGAAAACTACTCAACATGATCTCAAACTCCTTTACAAATTGTAAATAATCAGCCAGGTTTCCATCGAAACACCGTGGTTCAAATTTAGGGAGTTCGATGCTCGTATTATCCATGGACGGCGAAACAGTAACATCAACCATGTCATGCTTAACATCAGACACATCGTTACAATTAACAGACAAGTCACCATGACTTACTTTCCTGTTTGCATCCAAGACACTCTGTTCCTTCTTTGACCCAGGCATTGTTGAACTTGACCCAATTCCAAAATGTTCCAGATATTGCTTGTTCAAAGAGGACTTGACCGGCACCAGGAAAGATGAACGGCGACTATCCAAACTTTCACCAACTGTTTGAATCCGCCAGATCTGTTTCTATCGTCAGAAACTGTCAATCACGTCTCATAAACCGTTAATGCTCAGCTCTCGCTACGCTCGGGCCCACGCTGTTCTTCGAAGTTTTCACAAACGCTTAGTTTTAACGGACGAAAAAACCAAAACACCGATTGGTCGCTTGAGATTTCATTATTGTTACACCAACATATAAAAAGAATAAGCGAACTAAGGTCTGAAAACAAATATTACAATAATAAATCATTGTATTACTTCTGACGATGTTCTACTCTTCTTTCTGAACAGCGACCGATGAGACGATGACTGTCGTATTGATGCCTCCGCGAAAATTGGGGAAGTTGATTTTGAGCAAACAACCGAGAATTGATCTTTCAATCTTCAACTCCATTGACAGCCCGAGCGTAGCAAGAGTTGGGCATTAACGGTTTATGAGACGTGATTGACAGTTTCTGACGATAGAAACAGATCTGGCGGATTCAAACAGTTGGTGAAAGTTTGGATAGTCGCCGTTCATCTTTCCTGGTGCCGGTCAAGTCCTCTTTGAACAAGCAATATCTGGAACATTTTGGAATTGGGTCAAGTTCAACAATGCCTGGGTCAAAGAAGGAACAGAGTGTCTTGGATGCAAACAGGAAAGTAAGTCATGGTGACTTGTCTGTTAATTGTAACGATGTGTCTGATGTTAAGCATGACATGGTTGATGTTACTGTTTCGCCGTCCATGGATAATACGAGCATCGAACTCCCTAAATTTGAACCACGGTGTTTCGATGGAAACCTGGCTGATTATTTACAATTTGTAAAGGAGTTTGAGATCATGTTGAGTAGTTTTCTATCAAGTGATGAATTGAAGTTAATGTATTTGATGAGATATTGCACTGGAGATGCTGCAAGAGCTATACAGTGCTGTAAGTTTATGAAGCCAAAAGAGGGCTACGATGAGGCTATGAGCGTATTACGTCAAAGGTTTGGAAGACCTTCGATGATTGCAGGGAAATTATTCGAGGCTGTTAAGGGTAGTGGTGGTCAATTACAGGATGACTCCCAGGCACTCACTGAGTTTTTAGATAATTTGCTAATTTACAAGAATGGAATGATTTTGATGGATCGCATGAGTGACCTCAACTCGAGTTTTATACTAGAAGTAATAGCAAGACGCCTACCTACTCGACTGCAAAGGAAGTTGGTGAAGATAAGCTCCCGTATGGAGGATGAGGGTATCGAGCCAAAGTTTGATGATATCCTGAAACTGGTAAATACTTTTGTCAATCAATCTATGAGCAAGTTCGCCAGTCTATTACATCTCACCCCTAGAATAGAGCAGTCTGAGTTCAAAATGCAATCATTGATGACGAGTAGGCCTCAGAGAGGTGGATATCGAGAACGCTCCATGATGTCCAGTAATGCATATAGACCTAGTGAGTGTAACAGGTTTCGTAGTACATCCTCAACAGATAAGTTACAAGATGCAAGACAAACACGGTTTTGTTTTACACGTGTGCAAGAGGTGCAACAAAGATGAGCTGTGAACCAGTGACCAAGTTCAGTGATAAGCTAAATGTAAACCTCAGGCCTGACTCCGAATTGTGTGACGATAACAGTGTTGTGAAGAAGTATGTAGTTGCAACTGGTAAGCCATTGTTGAATAGAGTGTCACAGAATAGAGTTGCTGCTTCAGAGTGGAGTTCTGACCCTACAAGTTTACAAGGTATTACTAGTCAGAGTGAAGTTTTAATACCTTTTATGATTTGCGAGGAGGGACCAAAATTGTCTAATACTGTTATTAAACAGTTTGAAAATGATAAAGTTGACGTTAAAGTGAATATTCGTGATAATGATCATGATACTTCACAGTTGTCTTTGGTTGATCATTATGAGATGAGGGATATGCCTACTACTGCTAAGTTGAACAAAGTTTCTGTACAATTTGAACGTGAAGTAGAAATAAATGCAGTTGCAGAAGGCATGCATACTTGTGAGACCGTCAGTGTGAGTGATCAGCATGTAGCCCACCTATCATCAGATGATAGTGCTAAACCCGAACTAGTAGTGAAAGACAGCAGTGGTGGTAATTTTGCAGTTGGACAACTATCTGAAAGCCGAAAAAGAACAGCTTCTGATCCACCACTAAGTTCATCACCTTGTGTCACTCAGTCATCGTTGGTGTTTTCATCCACAATGAAACAGATGCCCATCAACTCAAGTATCTTCTGCAATGACTATGATAGTATTGGTGCGTTTGAAAAGACGAAAGATATTGCTCAGTTTAGTGAGAATAAGCCAAGTGTAAACGAGAGAGTAATTGTTAAATTGACTTGCATGAATAAAGGCATTTCTAGTTTCAAGTTACTAATTGAATGCTATTATCTTTGGTGTAAATTACTGTGTTTCTACACGTGGTTGATGAGATATGTCGTGTGTATGTTCGTCATCTATATTCTACGATACAATGACATGGGCGTGTTGCCGTTCAGATTTGAGGATATAGATGATAGAAGGAAGTTAGCAAATGAACTCTGCGACGATTTTCCAACCTAGAGCGTCAACCTGAGAAGGGTTGTAGGCGTACTGCTGTAAGTCCTACAATTCTTCAAAGGGTAGCGCATCAATGAGCAGTCCAACGTGCTTGGTGTGTGATTTTGTACATATGTTCATATTGCATATACTGAATTGATATCATCTTTCATCTATGTGTCGGTAATTCTGTTTGTGTCCGGACGACTTCCACTTGGATCATCAACCTGAGAAGGAATGTAGGCGTACTGCTGTAAGTCCTACAGTTCTTCAAGGGTAGTTTGTCGTGCCAGAATACACAACATTTGATGTGTTGATTGTACATATGTTTGTGTTAAATAATTGTGTGAGTTCCAATCATTGTAATTGTTAATTAATCTTGTTTGTGTCCGGACATTCCACAAATTACAATGGTCAACCTGTGAAGGGTTGTAGGCGTACTGGTATTAGCCCTGCAATTCTTCAAAGGAATTCCATCAAGACATGAACTGCGAGTTTGTGTCCACTGTTTGTATATATGTTTGGTGTGTCATATCAATTGGTGTTTGTTGGATTCATTGTGTTTACTCGCTGTTTTCGTGTCTTGTTGTTATTGCGTAATTTTGTTAAAATTTTCGTCGTGATTATTTCTGAAGTTGTTTCGAGTCTTCTACATCCATGAATGAATTGATTGATGTTAAGTGCAGCATGTGTCACCGCTACTAGAACTGAGGCAGAATGAGTGACAAGCGATTTCAGTGGTAATTGTTAGTGAGTAGATAAGAGGATGTGCGTAGAGTATCATGTGTTGGTGCTATGGTCACGTTGCATTGTGCAAGAGTCATTCTAGCAAGTGGCGATTGTGCTGCAAGATATGAAGAGGAGGTCTCTATCTGGAGGCGCAGGTCGTCGTTGATGTGTGAGATTGTGCTGTGGGTATGCTTGTGGTGTGTTGGCTTTTCTGTTTGTTTTCCATTTCAGCTCTGTCCGTGTGACCCAGGTTCTCGCAATGGCATCCAAGTCAACGTGTATTGGTCGTGATGGAAAAAAGGGTTGGATCCCATTTTTGCCGGGGAGTGTCAATGGAGTTGAATATTGAACGATCAATTCTCGGTTGTTTGCTCAAAATCAACTTCCCCAATTTTCGCGGAGGCATCAATACGACAGTCATTGTCTCATCGGTCTCTGTTCAGAAAGAAGAGTAGAACATCGTCAGAGGTAATACAATGATTTATTATTGTAATATTTGTTTTCAGACCTTAGTTCGCTTATTCTTTTTATATGTTGGTGTAACAATAATAATAATAATAGTATATTCTCATTTTGTACATGAGAGACGCCAGTTTACAGGCATCATCAATATGATAAATTACATATACGATTAGCAATCATAATTAATAATAATGTTTTAATAAAGTACACATTTTTTCCTACTTGTGTAGGACACACCAAATATACAGGCATGGATAAGCATTAATTAAATTTCATAAATTCGGTTTATGGTTAAGTTACATGGTTGCTGGCGTTTTTGTTTTAATAATAATTATAATAATGTATATTCTCATATAAACATATAAATTTACATGAAAATGCATGCCATTTTTTAGGTCTGTGGGAACAATATGATAACCAGTCATTCAATGGAGCACATCATGAAATATAGGAATATTGACTTCGCATTAACAAAAAAACCCAAGTAAGTTTTGGATGGATTAAAAATACTTGGGAAAAAATAAAGCTTGAAGTTATTCCACAATATAACAAGTCATTCAATGGAGCACATCATGAAATATAGGAATATTGTCTTCGCATTAACAAAAAAACCCAAGTAAGTTTTGGATGGATTAAAAATACTTGGGAAAAAATAAAGCTTGAAGTAATTCCTCAATATAACCTGGGTGTGTACAAATCCGAATCTCATTTTTGATTTGATTTATATCCAAATTGGGTAATAAGGAAGCTATTTTTACAGATACGATCAGTTATGTTATAAGCTACAATCGTGAAGTTGTATTACAAATTGATACTTTTCCATTGGTATAAGAGTATATTCCACAAATGTAATCCAGGTTGCGTCGTGGAGAAAGTTAATTCGTTATTAACCAGGCAACTGAAAGATACGGGACCAATAATGTTTGCAGATCATTTGTCATTGTAAATGGTCAAATATCCACATTATTCATTCTCATTCAAAAAGTCAAATGGAAGCTGAAATGGTGAGAGAAAAAAGAAGACAAACAACAGCAACGCAAAAGAAAGCAACGGGAGTCCTTAAGGAGTGATTAATAAATATATACATATATATTCTGTTTAGTAACTGTGGTTATTTTGGTACACAAACTAACTAGTCCCGTTATGCTAACTTTTATATTATGTGTGAACTAATATTACTGTCCTGTGTAGAAATGTTAATCATCTAGTTCCAATAATATTAAAATTTATAATTGTAGTTTGCTGTAACTACACGTTTAAACAACTTAAAATATCTATGTAGGGTGAAAAAGAGGGTGTAAGAGTCAGGCGCAAAAGTGCATTGTCATCTTTGAGCAGTCTGGTGACTGAGGAGATGAACACTGGAAGTGTGTTTGCATCGCGCACATTAGCTGGTAGTCTATTCCAAATGACTGAAAACTTATTTAAGAAGAAGTTGTACCGCACGTAAGTCTGACAGTGCTCTATAGCAGCTAGGTTGTGATGATTTCTAAGATTGTAACTGATGACAGCGGTAGGTTTAGTTATTGGCTCGGAGGAATGCAAGAGAAGATTAGTTAGCTTATAGTAAAAGATAAGGTTTAGCTTAAGGCGTCTTTTCCAGAGGGGTTCTAATCTTAGTCTTACGCATCTCTCATGGTATTCCAGACTACTTTCTAAACCAAGAGTTCTTGAGGTAAACTGCCGTTGCACTCCCTCTAATTTAAGCTTGTCATTTTGTCTTAGTCCGCTAAGAATAAACGGGCAGTATTCTAAGATAGGTCGGACACATACTTTGTATAATAAAACCCTAGTTTCACAACAAAAGAAATTGCGTGTTATGCATCCTATCAGCCTTCGCGTTTTACGTCTGGCATAATCAGTCTGTTCAGCGAACGTTAGGTTACTAGAGTATCTAATACCGAGATCTACGACTGAATTGAGCTTAGCTAGTTTTCGCCCATTTATTTCAAGGTTTAGATCAAGCTTACTGTTGCCGATACAAATCCAGCCGCATTTGTCAATGTTAAAATTTAGGCAGGATTCAGCACACCACGTTGCAAGGCTACTTAGTTCAAGATGTATTTTAGTAACCATATCGCTTAATTCATGAGTGTAGCAGGAGTAGACGACTTTGAGGTCGTCAGCATATAGGAATGGTTTACCTGAGGTGAAGCACTTGCAAATGCTGTTAATGTAAACTGTGAATAAAAGTGGACCTAGGACACTACCTTGCACGACCCCACTTGAGATCTGCCTAGGGTGAGACAATACAGATCCAACTTTGGTTATTTGTACCCTGTTGCTTAGAAATGATTTTAACCAGTTCAGTAATGGGTTGCGAATTCCACAAGAGTACAGCTTCTCAAAGAGAATACTGTGAGATACCATGTCAAATGCCCTAGATATATCGAAGTATAGAACAACGACTAGCTTACGTGCTTCGCGACTACTAGTGATGCAGTTGAAAAAGTCGAAGTGGCAAGTAACGCAGGATCTATTTTTGAGAAATCCGTGTTGAGACCTTGTAACAAGATCCTCCCTAATTAGGTAGTCTGACAATTGATCTTTACAACTTTCTCCATGATTCGTGAGATAACTGGGGTTATATTTATGGGTCTGTAATTGCGGACGTTTGCCCTATCACCAGATTTGTAATGTGGAATTATGAAGCTAGTTTTCCACTCACTAGGGTAAGTGCCAGTGTCCATAGATATTGAGAAGAATTTAAGAAGTAACAAGGGTATATCACACCCACTGTTTTTGAAAATTATCGAAGCGAGGCCATCCGGTCCCGTACTAGTGGAAGGTTTAAGGCTTTTAATTGCTTGTACTATTAACTGATTAGTGAACACAATGCTTTCAAGGGAAGAGATAGTAAGGGGAGCGGTTTCACCAGGCATATGTGTTTCTAAACTAAAGTTTGCAAACCAATCACTGAAAGTTCACAGATAGTGGCAGGTTCATTGTAGATTACTTTGTCGTGAAGTAAGTATGGGATTTCCCTCGCTGACTGCATTCGTTTTTTAAGAAGTGCCGTTAAGTTATAAACTTTGGAGGTACTTTCAAGTGCCGTTAACTCTTCGTCGAGGTCCTTTTGAGAACGTAGGCGCTTGATAGATTCAAGAGACTCGTGGATTGAGAGCAATAGTGATATGTCCTTAGTGGAATAGTACTGTTTCTTCAGTTTCCTTAACTTATTACGGTGTGCCCTTGGAATATATTCAGTTCGGTGTCTACTTAATTTCACTATTTTATTTGGGGCAACTGTATCTAGACAAAGGGTAACATTCCTGTAAAACAGGGTTACTAAGGCCTCCAGGGAGTCAGTGGTAAAATAGTCATCCCATTGACAGAGTCGAATAAGTTCTTGGACTAATCCCCAGTCTGTATATTTGTAACTACGACATATTGTGCTTCCTGAGTCTTGTTTGTTTCCTGTATTTAGTGGTGAGAAAGGCAGAGAGCAGAGTACCATTCTATGGTCACTACTGGAAAATCTATTACCAACATAAGTGGATACTGGGATTGTGTCATGACAAAAAACAAGGTCCAAAATGTTGTCACCACGAGTAGGTGTCTGGACGTGTTGTTGCCATCCATAACAGTCTATAGTGGCAAGTAATTCGTCGAAGCGTTGGGGGCCGGAACTAGTTAGCCAATTAACTTCTGGAAGATTGAAGTCCCCTGCAATTATTTTGTAATTAGCACTAAACGAGGATGCATGTGCAAACGATTTAGCTAATAACGCATCAGTTTCTTTTGTTGAGCTTGGTGCTCGATAAACACAGCCTATGAGAAGTTTGTACTTATCTCCATGTAAGACAACCCAGAGTGAGTCAGGTACATTATTCATTGTTTCATCTTCCACCTTACTGACTACAAATGAGTTATGTATATATATGAGACATCCTCCACCACGCTTGCAATCTCTGTTTGCACGGTGTACAGTGTAATCATCGATACCTATATGCACATCAAGTACAGAGGATGAGCACCATGACTCAGTAATCAGAGCTACAGTAGGCTTGGCGACTAATAATAATGTCCTTAGTTCAGATATCTTATTGATTAAGGAACGTGCATTAATTAGCAATATCGTGAATAAGTCACGGGATACTACAAACTGGCTTAAAATGTCACCATAACCTAAATCTATTTGTGCGTCAGCACCGCAAGAATTTATGAATGAAAAGGAGGTCGGACTGGGTGTCTGCACATCGGAGTTGGTGTGCAATGAGGTGGTCCTAGGTGCCATGGGTCGTACCAGTGATTCGGGACACCTGGAAAATTTACCATGTGTTCCTGGATATAAGGGTAGTACAGGTTGGGCCTAGGTTGACGGTTAAAAGGCATAGCATCAGAAGGTCTACCCATCCAACTGCTATTCGTCATACCGGTATACACCTTCGGGTTGTTTTTATAACTTAAAGGGAATTGTGAAGGAAGGTGCTTTGGCTGCAAGACTTTAGGAGTCTTGGAGCCTGACTTTCTATAAGGTGGAGCATGCGGAACACCTCCAGATATACTTATGTTTCGAGAGGAGTTTTTCGTAACAAGTGATGGTTTGTTGGCATTCTTACTCTCAGCAGGCTTATTGAATACAAAGTATTCTTCCCCATCATTAGTCTCAACCCTGCGAAATTTGTTCATCGTGGTGAGGTTACTACGTTTGGGGGGAAATTTCTTAGAACAACTTGCAGAAGTTCTAGTCATTTTAACATCTTTCGATGAGGCTTTATTTACAGGGGTACTGGTATCTAAATCAGTTCCTAGTTCCATTGGCAAGTGTGGTTGTTGTGTAGTTTGCTGAATGCTAGTTTCAGCACTAGGTGTCTGTTGCTGTGCACGATCCTTATTTGGTAAATCTAAGCTAGAGGAGGTGACCAGGTTATTACTACGCATTATTCTGCGCTGACACGGTGTTTTATCCTGAGCTACGGTTATAGACTTATAACTGCTATTCAGTCTTAAGTGATCCTGACATTTAGTAAACTTACTAGCATCAAGGGAATTACTGAATTTAAAAATGATTGGGCAATTAGCCTGGTTAGACTTTTTACGAAGTCGTTTGCATTCACATGGAACACTAGCCATGCCGCAACAAATCAGGATTTTGTGTCTTACAGTTTTCAGGGGCAGAGAATCTGGGACGTTGTAAACTATAGCTTGGTGAGAAGAGGTTATACGCTTCATCACCTCCGTAGCCAAGCAGTCAATCAGATTTTCAGCTTTATTTAGGTTGTCTGGAGATATTTTAGGATGCCTTTCTAAAAGACAGGCTATTGGGTCTAAATTCAAAAGCTTATTTTGAGTTACATCCAGTAAACACTTAACCTGGCCAATATCAGAACGGCTCTCCGTGGTATTTGAGATTGGCAGTGACATACTATCAAACTGATCTAATTTTTTCTGAATTTCACTTACTTGCCTCTGCATATCTTTCAAAAGGAGGTTTAGTTTACAGAACTCAGAGTTCTCTAACAGAACATCTTTCACCTGTATCACAGGAGTGAGATCTGCACTCAAACCATTTTGAGAGCTAGTAGTTGATACTGTATTACCAGGCGGTAATGCAGTTATAACCGAATTTAAGCCACTATCTAAAACAATTGTGTTTCTACGAACACGTTTTTTAGAGATTTGGACCATAATTTCAAGAATTATATGACAATAAGCAGTAAATAAATTTCAGAGCAAACACGTGCAAAAATGTCACCAATTTCGAACGTACCGCCAGGGATATAAAGAAATCTCAAGCGACCAATCGGTGTTTTGGTTTTTCGTCCGTTATAACTAAGCGTTTCTGAAATCTTCGAAGAACAGCGTGGGCCCGAGAGTAGCGAGAGCTGGGCATTAACGGTTTATGAGACGTGGTTGACACGGCCCCCGCTGTTCCTTGAAGTTTTCAGTAACGCTTAGTTATAACGGACGAAATAACCAAAACACCGATTGATCGCTTGAGATTTCTTTATTGGTACACCAACATATAAAAAGAATAAGCGAACTAAGGTCTGAAAACGAATATTACAATAATAAATCATTGTATTACTTCTGACGATGTTCTACTCTTCTTTCTGAACAGCGACCGATGAGACGATGACTGTCGCATTGATGCCTCCGCGAAAATTGGGGAAGTTGATTTTGAGCAAACAACCAAGAATTGATCTTTCAATCTTCAACTCCATTGTCAGATACCCTATACAAATACCCTAAATGCGAGGATGATATAACTGTAGCACTTAGGTGGACACTATCTATAACGGATAATTTTAACAGTGAAAATTATGTTCTATTTAAGAATAGAAATAAATATGGCGAAGTACATGAATAGCGTCCCAGGAGTGCGAACTTTCAAATGACTTTGAACGCATGCTAGTCGTTGGCTAACGGTCCCTGTCATTATCATAGCTGAAATATCCCTATTCATCACATAAGGAGCAAGTTTCACCCAGATAGCACTTTTAATTACTGTTTGGACAAATTGGTAACATCTCGTTAGGGTTAGGATTAGGGTTAAGGCGAGTTTTGGGGGATAGGGTTAGGGATACGGTCATAATTGGGATTAGGGTTAGATTTACGGCAGTATAAGGATTGTCATTTGGGTCAGGATTAAGGTTAGGACCAGTGTGAAATTTACGGCTAGGGTCAGGATTAAGGCTAGGGTTGAGATTAGGATTAGATTTGTCGTTTATTTCAACTTGTTATATTATCCTCATTTTCTTTGTATGTAGCCAATGCTCTTACTAGAACCGTAGTAACTAAACCGGGGGCTTAGGAGAGGACTACACGACAAGAGAAGAGAGATGAACCATTCCCAAAACAGCACACCTTCAGTCACTTTGGTGAATACATCAACAGAGACTAGTACAAATTAGCAACTGATACTCTTCATCGCAACTCGGACGTATTTTTAAGTCATCTCAGAGAAATATAATCCGTTTAATGTGTTTCCATGCATTTTCTTGTGAATATACGTCATTTTTCGTGCGAAAATTCCTCATTTTTATGATTGGCTGCCTGAAGGTCACTCGTGCGTTCGCATCGCTTGGGACGCTATTGCTGAACTTTGCCCTAAATATTTAATACTATCTTCGAGAGGCTTATTAAAAAGTCGCCTATGGAGTAAGAAAAGAATTCAGAAATAACACGCGAAAAAGTAACAAAGCCTTTGAATTGCGCAGTTTTTTTGGATCTAGTACATTAAGCAATAATAAGCGTAAGTAACACTTACCCTTAAGGGTTTAGTTTCTTTCAGTTCCCCAAAATACACACAAGCACAACAGATTCATAATTTTCATGCGGCTCAACCTCCTTTGACTTAGATTATCTCACAATATATGTCTTTCTAAATGATAGCAGACACACTGATGGTATATTCACATCCTCAAAAAGCTTCAAAGCTTCTTCAACTTAAACCCTGGTTCTTAATTCTCAGGGCTTATGTTCTTTGAAAATTTTGCTAATATCAACTTTGGTCGTGCTCTCCTCTCCAGATTTACTGGTAGATTGTTGCACGCTGTAGACATGAGCGTGGAAGACATTAGTTTTCCAGATTTCTACATGTTAAATACCCAAATGAGCCAGCAACAAAACCTGCAACCAACAAATGGACTGGAAATGACTGCTTCTGCCAGCCAAACATCTTCATGTGCATAATTTCCAAAACTTCTACACAGCACCAGTTCATTAACAGCTGAAAAACAACTAAAACACTAAAAGCCGCATTAATGCAAGGTATGAAACACTTACAACGAAATGAATGCACTGACCTGGTAGTGAAAACTTTGGAAACCGAAGAAATAAATCATTTAAACGGCAACGGAAACAAAAAATGAGGTGACACGCAACATTTGTGAACAAAACGCAACAAGATAAGTCGTGAATGACTGCAGGATAAACGGAACAACAAACGCGTAGACGAACAGCTTCGGAACTGTAATCTAACATGGCCGACTAACATGGATGAAAATGACCTTTGAGCGTCTCACTCCACCAATGACCTTGTAAGTTACGGATAACTTCAGTCCCATGATCCTTGATATGACACTGTCTATATCGCGGTACGTTCAACGTTTACGTTACATTTTTGCGCGATTCGTAACATAAAATTAATCTTGTTTTAAAACTTGCACAAGTACTATACTACTTCCATACCTGTAACCATTAACTCCCACTTCTAATAGTTAAGGTTAATCGAAGTAAAAAGCAACGAACACAATCTCTTATAAAACTGGTGACTAATTTAACGTTCCTGACGGCTACATCAAGCAACACACCCCTTACTAAAGGTTATAGTGAGTCACATAACCCACTTGTATGCCGTAGGCGTCGAGCTGGAACTGAGGATAAAACTGTAATGACAGCTAGTATTAGCACTACTCCTAAAAATTCAGTGCCCTCTGCTCATACAGAACTCCTTCCTTCACTTTATGTGCTTATCGAAAAACTTCAGCCATCAAGCTCTTTTTCAGTACTATCTTCAGAAATAGAACTTCTAAAGATGTCTATAGGAGAACTTAAGGCTGAGTTATTCGAAATAAAAAACAATAAGTTAGTAGACGCTGGAAACATTGAAACCAATACCGAGATATCCAAATTATCAGATCGGATCAGCGATATCAGATCGCAGGTCTGTGAACTGACACCTCTAACCATCCTCATGAAAACTGTAAACCTTAACAAGCTTGACACAGAATCGGTAACTAAGGTAGATAACCTCATTAACTTGTTACCACAGAAGTAACAAAACGACTCGACGCAAAACTGAGTGCTATTGTCTACAACGTTCCGGACAATGAGGCACTAAAAAAGGTACAGCGCATCTTACTTAGTGAAGCGAAAATGCCTAACTCCAAGACTAAGTGCTATAGGCTGAAGAAGAGTCAACATGAAAAGTGTTGTCCTATTCGTTTTCAGTTCGAAACACCGGCAGAGACCAGAAAATTCATCCACTCCCAACACACCCTATCGCAAGCCAGAAACTACAAACATATAAAGGTCGGGGTGGACAAAACAGTCATAGAAAGGCGCGCATACAACTATCTCCCTAAGACTAATTGTGAAATAGGTAATAGGACATTGCAAGCAGCCATTATTCCCAACCCTGTGAAAGATACAGTAGACCCCACCGCATCACCCCTCTCAAAACACACAGAAATATCCCATCAGAGTGCAACACCAGCCGAAAGGCCACTAGACTGTAACCAAATAAATAATAAAACCATACCACCCATCACCGCAGAATCTAAAATGCCACTAAATAACCCCAGAAAAAAGTCAAAACCCCCCGAAATTCGACTTTGTCCTCTCCTAGCCATAACTCCATTGGTAAAGATAAGGAAAATATGCCCCTAAATCATACCAACAAAAACAGTGGCAGCTTAAATAAGCCCACACTTCCCACGGTCAATAGTATTAGCACTCACAACGTGCTAAATCGCACCATGGCACACACTAATATCCAATGTCACCCTCAATAGTACAAGTGGTAATAGTCAGAACTCGGCTACCAACAACTCAGGGTCTTCAGAGTATGGCACACAAACAAATTTTGACCGGATATATGGTACAAGTCTGCTGGGAACTAACCCACAATGCAGTACACACGAAACCCACACAAGGACACAACTAGCATCAAACAATAGGTGGAATAATAAGCCATGGTCATCACAAGGATCCAATCATTTTTTATCCCCCGCGTCCCTGTCAGCGTTGAAAAAACAGCTGGTAGGGATGTTAACACTCCTAAACCACTAGTGCTGGCTCCCTCCTTGCACAGGAACGGTCTAGTGCACCCGTATCCATTAAGCACACTTGACACTTGCACAAGTATAGGTCAAATAAAGAACCCTACCCACTTCTGTAACCTAACTAAAAATAAAAATTCCTTAGTCTATAGCAAATCCAGTACTCCAACTCCTAATTCTTCACCGAAAACAGCACACACCAACTCGATAGACATAGGTGAGCATGATGCTGAAACTCCTCTTAACATAGGATCGTCATGTCAAGCAGAACTACTGGGTGCTGAACCATATTCGGGGCTGACTAACGAACTTAAATACTTCAAATGCTACTTCAACTCTCATCTTTACCTAATCCTCATAAATGCTAGATCTGTTCTAAATAAATTGCCGATGCTCAGAGCACTCACAGTAATATACAAACCCCCTGTAATTGTCATCACTGAATCTTGGTGTCTAAGCTTAGATAACTATACACACTTTCGGTGTGACAGGGAAGGTGGTAAGGGAGGGGGTTGTCTCATGTACTTTCTGAATGCACTTACTGTATCACAGCTAGAAAGTAGTACACTTAACATGCCTGAGACTCTATGGGTTAATGTACACTTAAATAACGTAACAGCATTAATTGGATGCTCCTACAGAGCACCTGGCACCTTTAGTAATTACGAGACCCAACTTATTAATACTCTGGAGCAATTATCCGACTTACAATACGATCATAAGATCCTATGTGGGGACTTTAACTTACCTGAAATCAACTGGGATATACCCACAGGCCCAACTAAATTTGATAAGTTCTTAGACACACTGGATATACTTGGCTGGAAACAAACTGTCACTACTCCCACAAGAGGTAATAACGTACTAGACTTAATCTTCTGCCACAATATAAGCCCCCTTTCAACGCTAGTAGGTTCTGAGTTTCCAGGGAGCGACCACAAAACAGTGATGTGTGCACTGCCAATTCCGCTGAGTAGCAATGCATCTCATACCTCCACTTCACAACAAGTAAAATATAGGAACTATAGTAAGGCAAACTGGGCCTTAGTTGAATCGATGCTAAGATCCTCCAAATGGGATGAATACTTCACTACTGATGACCTATCGAGAGCCCTAACCATCTTCTACCATAACACTAACACATGCTTAGATGCTGTCATTCCACTCCAAACACTAAAGGTTTCCCCACACAGAAAGTCATTCATAAAACCAAAGGATCGTACGAAACTGAAGAGACTCTCAACAAGTTACTTCAAACACCACGACTTTGGCACTCTAGGTCTAATACTTAACACCCTTAGCTCCATCTCACAAGCTCGAGATTTCCGTATGAGAAAGGAAGAACGCATCGCAGTAGCCAGTCCTGCTAGAGTGTATGCACTCACAGAAATCTTAAGGAAGCGAATGAATCGCAAAAATCACAGCATTTCTCTCCTCATAGACAAAGGTAGGCTATGCACTAACTCTGCAGACATATGTGAACTATTCAACAAAACGTTTGCAGGTAACTACCTTAAGCCCTCAGTCCAGCTACTCGATATACACCCTATTACTAATATGGCACAAACTCCATCTCCACTCACACCAAACCAAATTAGCACTGTTGAATTCACTTACGCTAATATTAACCAAACTATAAGAACCCTCAAAAGTTCAAAAGGTTTCGGTACCGACGGTATATCATCTTACTTCTATAAATATGGTGGCCCTGACATTCCTCTACTGCTGCTTAAAATATTCACAATGTCCCTAGAAACTCAAACTTACCCTGACATATGGAAGACAACATTCATTATGCCTAAACACAAATCTGGCTCGAAAACTGAAGTCAGTAACTACCGGCCGATCAATATCACACCTATAGCATCTAGAATCATGGAGAGACTAGTTAAAGATAACCTAATCAAACATATGCTTAGCTGCAATATTATAAGTCCGAACCAACATGGATTCCTGAAATCCAGATCATGTTTAACATGTCACCTAGACTTCTTCAATTTTGTAACCAGCAGTCGTGACAGACGGCAACTAGTACTTGTCATCTACTTTGACATTTCTAAGGCATTTGACCGTGTTGACCATTTACTGCTAACAAATAAGCTGAACTCCTTAGGAATACGTGACCCATTATTAGGATGGCTTAAATCATTCCTTAACAATAGGTCCCAAATAGTTAAACTCGGGTCTGCAACCTCCAAACCTAGCCCTATCACTTCTGGTGTAGTACAAGGTAGTGTCATTGGACCCCTCCTATTTACACTATACATCAATGACATATGCGCTTGCTTCACGCACGGGAAACCATTCATCTTTGCAGATGACCTAAAAGTAGCTTATACATTCCAATGTGATGACTTAGGGAACTTCGAGAATGTAGTGCAGAAGGAATTAGATAAAATGACTGCTTGGTCGTCCTATGGAATCTCCAATTTAATCTGAACAAATGTGGCTGGATCTGCTTCGGCGCACCCTCAATTGACCTGAAATTAACGCTTCAATCTGCTAACCTAACCAGACTCCGAAGTGTCGTTGACCTAGGCCTGAGGTACTCTAGTGACTTGACATTCTCTGAGCAAGTAGCATCACAGACTAGAAAATCGAGGATGCTCTTAGGATGCATACTCAGGAACTTTCACGACAATGAAGCCAAGCTAATTCTGTACAAAACATGTGTCAGACCACTACTAGAATACTGTCCATTTATTATAAGCAGCACTCGCACACGTGACAAGCTAAGGATGGAAAGTATCCAACGATATTTTACCTCAAAACTACTTGGCTACGATTGTAAGAAAGACTACATCTCACGGTGCATGATCCTAAAACTTGACCCACTTTGGACAAGGCGACTTATTATAAACCTAATATTCTTCTTTAAGGTCCTTCACAAAATATCATTCTCAGGTAACAGGGACATACAATTCGCACAGGAAGGTTCTTACGATCTGCGTAACCAAACTTCCACAGTGACAACTCATTCTTTTAAGTCAACACTCCGTGAAAACTTCTTCACAGTCATGTATTCTAAAATATGGAATAGCCTACCCCTAGATGTCAGAACTTGCTCTTCGGTTACAAGCTTCAAACGCTCTCTATACAGACTGTTTCACTCTACTGATTATATTAATAAACTATTTACTCCTAGAACGAATCAATCACTAATCTACTACAGCACCTAAAAGACGCACTTCAACACCCTTAGCAATCTAAAACTATAAATAAACTAGCAGCATGGATGCATAAAGACTTAGTACGGAACATACAGGATTAGTTTACCCTTAGAAATAGGACCTGTCACTCTATTGTAACCTTCAAACGCTTGCTATATAAACTGTTTTGTCCCAATGATTATCCCTACCAGAACCCATCACTTATTTCTAAAACGCATCAGTCATTAGAACACTAAAACGCTCAGACTCATTAATACACATCATGACACTAAATAAACTCTAAGACTTCGCATAAATACGTGAAAACACAACTACAATATAGGTAAATGTTTACTAAAGTATAATATACAATTGACATAAACACTTATACATGCTTAAAACATTAGTGTCCTTTTCATGTTCACATACTTTCTCTTTCTGGTATTTTGCTGCTCCTATATATCTTCTGGTCGAGGTCGAACAACCCTGCATCTAAACTGAAATGAAGATTAATTCCAAACCATTTATCTCATAACCACTCAAATTCCATGAACGATCCAATTCTACCATTTGAAGACGCTGGCGAACATGCTGTAAATGAGTATTCATGATCTGAAATGAAGAAACAGCTGGTTTCCAAACAGTTTTCAGCATTTTACTGAACTTACGAAAACAGTCCGCCATGCAGACACAAATGGCGCAAATGAAGAATTCTGCAATCGACCTCGGCACCATTTGATGCAGTAAAACAACTTAATATGACCTTATCTAGTTTTCGTATCCACGATCAAATTTCTTTCCTGTTATGAAACTACGATAAGACTGCTGAAAAAATGGAATAAATATATCACTGATCTCAACATAATACATCAATAATCTTTAAGCCATGGGTGCTGTTCACAACAAAGTTATATAGGAGAATTATAATATATATTTCTTCCTGTTTATGCAGGAACATACCAATTGTATAGGCATGGATAGGTTGTTATATAAATTACACATAATTTGATGTATGATGAATTTACAGTTTGGTTGTTCTTTCTGACATTAGAGTCAGTCGGAACAGTCTGCTATAAAGTCTGTTTGTGTAGCACATTAAGAGATATAGAAATATTGTCTTCGCATTTGTTGACGTCGATTAACTGTTTCTAATTTGGAAACTGTGTTTACGTCTCAGTATGATGGGGAAGAAACATATCATTATTGATAGGCCTATAATTACATGGACTAGTTTTGGGCCTCCTTTATGCTTAGGTAATGTATGTGTTTTCCAAGTTTCAGGGCGGATCCCAGTCACTAGTGAGATAGTAAATATTCTATGTAATAATAATATCATATCCGTACCACCGTTTTTGTATATGACGGATGGTACATCATCTTTCCTACAACTACCGTTAACTTTTTATGTCCTTACCGCCAATGCTGTATTTTGTATATAAAGTTGATTTCACCTAACTTATAGTTATTTTCGCAGGTTACGTAGAGAGTCGGGGACGGATGCGCTTTGGTGTTATTGGAGAACCACTGGCTGAGGAGTTCACTAACGATCTGGGGATCATCATAAATTATACCTTCATGTTTTAAGGGGCTAATATTATTGTCTTCACCCTTCTTCAGTCGTTTTTGCAAGATCTTGCAGAGTTCCTGAGTTTTATAGGTGCCCCCTAGGGCTTTATTTTCCTCGAATTGTGCCTTCATTTTATGTCTCTCCTCAAGACTTTTAAATGTTTCATGTATCTGGTGTAATGCACTAAATTCTTTTTATAAATAAAATTTACTTTTCAGTTTCCTTGGTTTTATTCTCGTCTTGAGGTCTGTGAATAGAGTTGGTGTCTTTAGGTCAGATTTCAGGGGTGCGATTGTGTCTCTTACCGAACTGATTGTCTTGTAGAAGGTATTAAATATTACTTCTAAGTTATTATGGGTGAAGTATCCACCCCAGTCAGAGCTTCTCAAGAGCGTTGGTAGGAATTCCCAGTCGGCATTTCGATAATCCCTATATTGATAGTAAACCGGGTAACTTTTAGGTGTGCGTTTAGTTGATAGTTGTAAAGGTAGGGTGCAGTACAGTATTTTGTGATCACTGTTGTCGAGTTTATGTCCTTCCTCTATCGAGATCGGCTCTGTTTTGTGGCAGAGGATTGAGTCGAGAATATTGCTGTGTCGTGATGGGAGGCGTACGCACTGCTTCCATCCTCCTACATCTATGGCTTCTACGATCACCTCGTAGGTTCTCAGTCCAGTGCTCGTATCCCAGTTCACTCCATGGAGGTTGAAATCCGCACAAACTAGTTTGTAGTCGAAATCCAGCTTAGGTACAATCTCTAGTATTTCTCCGACAACCGTATCAGTCGTTTCAGTGCTGTTAGGGGCTCTGTATATACATCCCACAAGAATTTTATTTTCATTCGTGTGGATGCTTATCCACTTGGATTCTGGAAGTTTGTCAATAGTTAGGTTTATAAAAGTATTGGAGTCAGTGGATTTAGAAGCATATATTAACCTCCCCATTTTGTCCGCTCTGTCGTTCCTGTGGATGTTACAGTTATCAATTATCAGCTTTGTGTAAGGTATATCAGTGGCAAGCCAAGTTTCAGTTACCAGAACCAGTGTTGGCCGCTCCATGTATACTAAGCTGAGAAGGGAAGTTATTTTGTTTAGGAGAGATCGAGCACTTAAGAGCACAATTTACAGAAAACCAGAGTTGTTGGGAGGATAGTTTGTAGGTTTTCTTGTTATTATCCTTAAATCCTGGTTGCCTATGTCATGTTCAGAGGAATTCTCAGATGAGACATCGTCAGCGTGTCTACTATTCCCCGAACAAATTGTGCTGCGAGAGGGGCTATTGTTTGCTGCAGCCGAAAATAATCCTGTCGCATATATTGGTTTCTGACCTCATTACGTGGGTATCTAGGATCATTTCTCTGCATAAGCTAGTCTGTTTCACTGTTCACATTGTAATTTACAGGGCCGTAGTACCCTGTTTTTGGGCTGTTTTGAGGATAGTGCATGCTAGGTTTTACGTAGTTGTACATTTGTTGATTCATTTCGTGAGTGTACCTAGAAGGACCAGGGGCCAATCTATACCCGTTATGCCGATAGGGTCGAGGTTTGAGCATACATTTCTCTTGATATGGTACCTAGTGGTGTCCCGTCTAGTAGCCCATGTGTTTTCATTATTAATTATGGGTCCCGTCCTCAGGTTACATATGTCTACAGGCATATTACAACCTCGGTTCTCACCTCATGTAGTCTGTCTTCCTCAATTCGTCTACTACTCTTAATTCGACGAAGAGCACTTCCACTCACGTCTTCCGTCTCCTTTATGGGACCTGTCGCTATGCGTGCATAGTTCTTTTTTAGGCTTATACACCGCTTGTTGGGCTTGTCACAAGCGAGGTATATGGACACATGAGGAGAAACCTTGGTTTTAGGGAACTTCTTTACGGCTTTTACAGTGGGATTATCTTGTTTGGCCCTGGGTGCAGTGTGATCTGCCGATATTTGCAGGTTATCGGTAGTAGGAGCATCTACATCTACTTCATGTGTGCGGTCAGTAGATTTACTAGGAGTATTCTCACGAACTTCGAGACCCATTACAGTGTTACTGCTCCTCTTGGGTTTACCTTTACCTTCGCGTGTCGTCTGTTCACCTACTACAGTGCAAGTGTCACTTTGTGTTACAGTGTCCTCCGACACTTCAGTACTGACGTTATTCATGATTTTTGGTATAATCGTGTTCGTATCTATGGTGTTCTTAGCTACTTGTCGTTGGTTGAGGGTTTCGTCCGGGACTATTTAAAGATCTTTGAATTTTGTAGTGGAAGCCGAAATATCCCCAGATTTCCTGAATTGTTCGGCTTTTAATACATCCGTCAAACCTGAAAAGTATGGGACATGTGCGGTTTGTCTCTTATTTATTTAGTCTGACACACTGACAGGGTGTACTTAAAAGATTGGCAGCTCTTAACAAGAAGTGCTGAACTGATTTTGTGGGCTCGTTGTCAGGTATGTTGCACACTTTGGCACTCTGTTTAGAAGCAAGTCTCTCAGCAATTTCGATCGACAAATAGTCCATAGTGTTTTCTTGCTCCTTAGCATGTTCCAATTCAGCATCGGTTGGCTTAGTCCTGAGCTTAAAGAGTTTTAGGAAAGTGAGATCCCCCAATTCCTTTTAAGGATGGAGGATTGTTTCTGGTACCAGGTCAAGTAGATTTAGTTTCGTCCTGAGTTCATTTATATGTAGCTGCATGTCGTTTATGATGCAGACTAAGATAGTAATCTCTCCCTTTTCTGACGGGATATCCTCCTCAGGAGGGAGGGTGGCGCTAGCTGATCAATAGATATGGTGGTGGTCACTAAGGTGAATCACCCCATTCTGCAGGAACAGCAATATGCAATTTGAAGGCTCGAGATATTTCTGATTTTTATGAGGGCTTAGATCTTTATCTTGAAAAAGATAATAATGAATGCCTTGACAGATCATGCTTCTACCTTTAAATATATACCATTCACTCAGCCTATTGTTGAGATGCGACCACGTGGGCTCTGCACAGATTTATGGGGCATCTTATAAATTAACTTGCTATCCATCGTCAGATCTTTAAATTACCACTTCACAATGTCTTATCTCATTCATTTTCTAATGACGTCTTTACTTGGTCCTCATTATATTCCATTAAACCTAACATTTTATAGCTCTTTATGAATTTGATTCGACTTATTCTATTCCTATTCTCTGCAGGGTACGGTTGTGCACCAAATAGACAAAAAAGCATGAAATAAAAACAACTGGCTTGAAAATAATTGTATTAAAGCCAAAAGTGGACATCATGATAGTACAAAATATATTAGTTTTATTATACATTGCAAATGAACGTTGTCGGCCTAAGGATTAATTACTTCCCCATTCTGTTTTCTATATAAATGTGTTTATTAATGATATATTTCACTCACTTAATCCATCACACTTTAATGTTTCACCTTAGCACTTTAACTTTTGTAAAACAGCTTCCAATCCCTTGTCAACGTTGTACTTACCTCAATATTGGTTGGTTACCGTATGCCGACAACCACGGGATGAAAACGAAACGAAGTCGATTTTCCCGCTCAACCTGGAGGACAACTGTACAATTCAATAACTATACGGCCTGGTTCAGACAATGGGTGTAATTATATATATACATCCAATATTTAACTGTTGAAACACTATTAACTTGTAGACAATTTGACATTATACCATACTTGATCGTGCCTGTAAAAATGGCATGCATTTTCATGTAAATTTATGTTTATATGAAAATAAAATAATTATTATTAGCATTATGTTGGAACAGTTTGTATTGGGTGAACTACTGATTGCAGCTGATTCAAGGGGTGATAGCGCGTTAATCGATGAGCTTAAGCTATTTATTAAATTACTAGTGATTCTAAGAACAAGCTCTTTATAGCTATTGCCCATTTTTATAGGTGATAATATAGCAGCACAGAAAAATGAATATCAGCGAAAACACGTGCAAAAGTTTAACCATATTCGAACGTACCGCGGAAAGGTTATTAATATTAGTACATTCCCATTTTGTACATGAGGGACGCCAGTTTACAGCCATCATCAATATGATAAATTACATATACGATTAGCAACCACACTTAATAATAATGTTTTAATAAAATACAACTTTTTCCTACCTGTGTAGGACACGCCAGATGAACTGGCATGGGTAAGCATTATTTAAATTACATAAATTTGGTTTATGGTTAAATTATATGCTTTTTGACGTTTTTGACTTTGGCTTGTGGGAAAAATATGACAACTGGTCATTCAATGGAGCGAAACTTATTCCTGCTTTATATCGAAATTTAATAATAATTAAAATAAGTGATACGCTTATATAGTTTTGTCAACATTTTCATCGTAACATCGCGAGGGAATTGTACTCAATGTAGAATAATATTAATGATAGTGTATATTTTCTTATACATGGATGTCTCCAAGAAAAGAAAACTATTTGTACAGATACAATCGGTTATGTTATAGATTACAATCGTGACGTTGTATTACAAATAGATACTTTTCCATTGGTATAAGAGTATATTCCACAAATATAATCCAGGTTGCGTCGTGGAGAAAGTTAATTCGTTATTAACTAGACAACTGAAAGACATGAGACCAATAATGTTTGCAGATCATTTGTCATTGTAAATGGTCAAACATCCACATTATTCATTCTCATTCAAAAAGTCAAATGGAAGCTGAAATGGTGAGAGAAAAAAGAAGACAAACAACAGCAAAGCAAAAGAAAGCAAGAGGAGTCCTTAAGGAGTGATTGATAAATACATGCATCTATATTTTTGTCTAGTAACTATGCTTATTTTTGTTCATTAACTAACTAGTCCCGTTATGCTAACTTTTATATTATGTGTAAACTAATATTACTGTCCTGTGTAGAAATGTTAATCATCTAGTTCCAATAATATTAAAATTATAATTGCAGTTTGTTGTAACTACACGTTTAAAGAATTTAAAATATCTATGTAGGGTGAAAAAGAAGGTGTAAGAGTCAGATGTAGAAGTGCATTGTCATCTTTGAGCAGTCTGGTGACTGAGGAGATGAACACTGGAAGTGTGTTTGCATCGCGCACATTAGCTGGTAGTCTATTCCAAATGACTGAAAACTTATTTAAGAAGAAGTTGTACCACACGTAAGTCTGACAGTGCTCTATAGCAGCTAGGTTGTGATGATTTCTAAGATTGTAACTGATGACAGTGGTAGGTTTAGTTATTGGCTCGGAGGAATGCAAGAGAAGATTAGTTAGCTTATAGTAAAAGATAAGGTTTAGCTTAAGACGTCTTTTTTAGATTGGCTCTAATCTCACTCTGTCGCATCGCTCATGGTATTCCAGACCACTTTCTAAACCAAGAGTTCTTGAGGTAAACTGCCGTTGCACTCCCTCTAATTTAAGCTTGTCATTTTGTCTGAGTCCGCTAAGAATAAACGGGCAGTATTCTCAGATAGGTCGGACACATACTTTGTATAATAAAACCCTAGTTTCACAACAAAAGAAATTGCGTGTTATGCATCCTATCAGCCTTCGCGCTTTACGTCTGGCATAATCAGTCTGTTCAGCGAACGTTAGGTTACTAGAGTATCTAATACCGAGATCTACGACTGAGTTGAGCTTAGCTAGTTTTCGCCCATTTATTTCAAGAGTTAGATCAAGGTTACTGTTGCCGATACAAATCCAGCCGCATTTGTCAATGTCAAAATTTAGACAGGATTCAGCACACCATGTTGCAAGACAACTTAGTTCAAGATGTATTTTAGTAACCATATCGCTTAATTCATGAGTGTAGCAGGAGTAGACGACTTTGAGGTCGTCAGCATATAGGAATGGTTTACCTGAGGTGAAGCACTTGCAAATGCTGTTAGTGTAGACTGTGAATAAAAGTGGACCTAGGACACTACCTTGCACAACCCCACTTGAGATCTGCCTAGGATGAGACAATACAGATCCGACTTTGGTTATTTGTACCCTGTTGCCTAGAAATGGTGTTAACCAGTTCAGTAATGGGTTGCGAATTCCACAAGAGTACAGCTTCTCAAAGAGAATACTGTGAGATACCATGTCAAATGCCCTAGATATATCGAAGTATAGAACAACGACTAGCTTACGTGCTTCGCGACTACTAGTGATGCAGTTGAAAAAGTCGAAGTGGCAAGTAACGCAGGATCTATTTTTGAGAAATCCGTGTTGAGACCTTGTAACAAGATCTTCCCTAATTAGGTAGTCTGACAATTGATCGTTTACAACTTTCTCCATGATTCGTGAGGTAACTGGGGTTATATTTATGGGTCTGTAATTGCGGACGTTTGCCTTATCACCAGATTTGTAATGTGGAATTATGAAGCTAGTTTCCACTCACTAGGGTAAGTGCCAGTGTCCACAGATATTGAGAAGGATTTAAGAAGTAAGAGGGGTATACCACACCCACTGTTTCTGAGAATTATTAAAGCAGGGCCATCCGGTCCAGTGGAGGGCCTCAGGCTTTTAATTTCTTGTTTAATTAATTCATTAGCGAATACAATGCTTTCAAGGGAAGAGCTAGTAACGGGGGCGGTTTCACCAGGCATATGTGTTTCTAAACTAAAGTTTGCAAACCAATCACTGAAAAGTTCACAGATAGTGGTGGGCTCATTGCAGATTACTTTGTCGTGAAGTAAGTAGGGGATTTCCCTCGTCGACTGCATTTGTTTTTTAAGAAGTGCCGTTAAGTTATAAACTCTGGAGGTACTTTCAAGTGCCGTTAACTCTTCGTCGTGGTTCTTTTTAGAGCGTAGGCTCTTGGTAGATTCGAGAGGCTCGTGGATTGATAGCAGTAATAATGTGTACTTAGTGGAATGGTACTGTTATTGCAGCTTCCTTAACTTATTACGGTGGGCCCTTGGAATATATCCAGCTCGGTGTCTACTTAATTTCACTATTCTCTTTGGAGCAACAGTATCTAGACAACGGGTAACATTTCTGTAAAATAGGGACACTACAGCCTCCAGGGATTCAGTGTTAAATAGTCATCCCATTGACAGAGCCGAATAAGTTCTTGGACTAATTCCAAGTCTGTATATTTGTAACTACGACATATTTGTTACAGACGCAAAGGAATTGGCGTTTAGTTAACGAAGTATAAAGTAGCGAGTATCACAACAACTCCTATTCACGTCTCATAAAGCGTTGATGCTTAACTCTTTCTACGACGGGACTCATGCTGTTCCTCGAAGCTTCTCAGAAACGCTTAGTACGAACGGACGCAAAAGCCAGAACCCAGTTTGGCGACTCGAGAATTATTCATTCTAACACCAACGTATAGCCAACTTTACAACTAAGGTCTATGAACAAATATTACAATAATAAATCACAATATTACTTCTGACGTTTTTCTCCTGACTTCTTTCTGAACAGCGACCGATGAGACGATGAATGGCTGATTGATGCCTCCGCGAAAATTGGCGAAGTTGGGTTTGAGCAAACAATCATGAATTGATCGTCCAATATTCAACCTCAATGACACTCCCCGGCAAAAAAGGGATCCATCACTTATTTCCATCACGACCAATACACGTTGACTTGGATGCGATTGCGAAAACCTGGGTCACACGGACAGAGCTGAAATGGAATCCGAACAGAAAAGCCAACACACCACAAGCATACCCACAGCACAATCTCACACATCAATGACGACCTACGCCTTCGAATTAAAGGTATCCTCTTGACATCTTGCGACACAAACTCCACTTGCTAGAATGACTCTTCCAGAAAGCAATGTGACCATAGCAGCACCTCACGATACTCTACTCACATCCTCTCATGTATTCACCACCAATTACCATTGCGATCGTTTGTCGCACAATCTGCCTCGGTTCTAGTAACGATGACTTGAAGGAGGTCATGTGAGTAGGAGATGAAAGCATGTGGACAGAACTGGAGCGGGGAGAAAAAGTTGTCAGAAAACAGAAGGCAACGGAGGTGCGCAGCCGAAGACATATGTTCCTCTAGGAACCAAAATATACAATAATAACCATGCGAGTATCAGTCGTTAACACTCTCGCTCCCCGGCTTGTGGGACCGGAGCTAACTATTATCTCCGTATGCATTTCACTCTCAGCAATAGCCTCCCCGGCGTATATGACCCATCTGCTGTCTTTAACATCAGTCAATTCATTCACAGATGTAGAAGACTAGAAACAACTTCAGAAGTAATCACGACAAACAATTTAACAAAATTATGCAATAACAACAAGGTACGAAAACAAAAAGTAAACACAATTAATCCAAAGTCAAAAATTGATATGACACACCACACGTATATACAAACAGTACAAATAACCTCGTGGATCATGTCTTGGTGGAATTCCTTCGAAGAATTGCAGGACTTACACCAGTACGCCTACAACCCATCTCAAGTTGACGATTGTAGGTTGTGGAATGTCCGGACTAAAACAAGATTAAACAACAATTACAATAATTGGAACTCACACAATTATTTAACACAAACATACGTACAGTCAATACATCAAAGTGGTGGATTCTGCTTTGACGAACTACCCTTGAAGAACTGTAGGACTTACAACAGTACGCCTACATTCCTTCTCAGGTTGATGCTCCAAGTGGAAGACGTCCGGACACAAATAAAGTTACCAACAGATGGATGAGAAATGATACCAATTCAGTAGACACAACATGAACATATGTACAAAATCAGACACCAAGCACGTTGGGCTGCTCACTGATGCGGTACCCTTTGAAGAATTGTATGAATTGCAGCAGTACGCCTACAACCCTTATTAGGTTGACGCTCTAGGTTGTAAAATCGTCGCAGAGTTCATTTGCTAACCTCCTTCTATCAGCTATATCCTCAAATCTGAGGCGGATCGGAAGCTATTGTTGTTCAGCCTTTAGAAGGTTGTCTAACTGCAAGTTCATCTCCACTGCTGTCTTCTATAATTAGCTCCAGTTTGGCATTAACATCTGTCGACAGGTGGGCTATGCGCTGATCATTTACACAGACGGCCTCATGAGTATCCATACCTTCTACTACCGCATCCGCTCTTAATTCTACTTCCAGTTCAAGTTGTACAGAAATTTTATTCAACTCAGTAGTAGTAGTAATAATTATCATAATAATTTGTATTTTCATATTAACATAAATTTACATGAAAATGCACGCCACTTTTACAGGCACGATCAAGTATGGTATAATGTCAAATTGTCTACGAGTTAATAATGTTTCAACAGTTAAATATTTGATATATATATAACTACACTCATTGTCTGAACCAGTAGTATTAGAAGTAGTAGGCATTCCGCCCATCCTATCATGATCAGCCATAGACAAATCTGCACTATCATGATCATTATCACAAATATTCAATTTACCGTCATCTATCTGGTCGACTTCATCATTTTCAAACTCTTTAATAGCAGCAGTGGATGATTTGGGTTCTTCCTCACAAATCCCCAAAGGTTTTGTACCTTCACTCTGACTAGCAATACCTTGTAAACTTATGGTGTCAGAACTGGACTCTGAAACTGTAACTCTCTTCTGTGGCATTCTATTCAAAAATGGCCTACTAATTGCAACTACAGGCCTCTTGACCACACCGTTATCACCACACAATTCGGAGTCAGACCTTGATTTCACATTTAGCTTATCACTAAACTTGCTCACTGATTCACAGTTCATCATCGCTCGAACTTCTTGCAAAGGTGTAAAACACAACCGTGTTTGCCTCGCAACCTGTAACTTATCTGTTGGGGATGTACCACGAAAGCTGCTACACTCACTTTAGTTTATATGGATTACTAGACACCATACAGCTTTCTCGATATCCACTTCTCTGAGACCCTTTCGTCATCAATGATTGCGTTTTGCTCTCAGACTGCTCTATTCCAGGGGTGGGATGCAATATACTGGCAAACTTACTCATAGCTTGACTGACACCATCATTTACCAATTTCAGAATATCATCAAACTTTGGCTCAATACCTTCATCCTCTATACGGGAGCTTATCTTCACCCACTTTCTTTGCAGTCGAGTAGGTAGGCGTCTCGCTATTACTTCTAGGATAAAACTCCAGTTGAGGTCACTCATGCAATTCATCGAAATCAATGCATTCCTGTAAGTCAACAGATTATCCAAAACTCAATGAGTGCCTTGGAGTCATCTTGTAATTGACTGCTATTACCTTTGACAGCTTCGTATACGTTCCTCACCATCATTGAAGGTCTTTCAAACCTTTGACGTAATATGCTCATAGCCTCATCGTAGCCCTCCTTTGGCTTCATAAACTGACAACACTGTATAGCTCTTGCAGCATCTCCAGTGCAATATCTCATCAAATACATCAATTTCAAATCATCACTTAATAAAAACTAATCAGCATGATCTCAAACTCCTCTACAAATTGTAAATAATCAGCTGGGTTTCCATCAAAACACCGTGGTTCAAATTTAGGAAGTTTGATTTTCCTATTATCCCTGGACGGCAAAACAGTTACATCAACCATGTCATGTTTAGCATCAGATACATCGTTTCAGGTAACAAACAAGTCACCATGACTTACTTTCCTGTTTGCATCCAAGACACTCTGTCCCTTCTTTGACCCAGGCATTGTTGAACTTGACCCAATTCCAAAAACGTTCTGGATATTGCTTGTTCAAAGAAGACTTGGCCGGCACCAGGAAAGATGAACGGTGACTATTCAAACTGCCACCAACTGTCTGAATCCGTCCTAAACTGTTTCAACCGTCAGAAACTGTCAGCCACGTCTCGTAAACCGTTAACGCCCAGCTCTTTCTACGATGGGACTCATGCTGTTCCTCGAAGCTTCTCAGAAACGCTTAGTACGAACGGACGCAAAAGCCAGAACCCAGTTTGGCGACTCGAGAATTATTCATTCTAACACCAACGTATAGCCAACTTTACAACTAAGGTCTATGAACAAATATTACAATAATAATCACAATATTACTTCTGACGTTTTTCTCCTGACTTCTTTCTGAACAGCGACCGATGAGACGATGAATGGCTGATTGATGCCTCCGCGAAAATTGGCGAAGTTGGGTTTGAGCAAACAATCACGAATTGATCGTTCAATCTTCAACTACATTGACAACAACTAACTTATAGTCTATTTAGCAGAGTGAAATGGGTAGTTGAACCATTATTTGTAGTATTATGCAGAATGATCCTGAGGTAAACATCCGGTTAACAAGGCTAATTATGCTAAATTTTCATGGCCGACTTTCATATGGTATGCGTCAGACATTGTGAAGTAACCCTTCAGCTTATGTTATGTTAAAAATACTGCAAAAAATTACAAAATTAAACATTTTAGAATAGAATATGAGCAAAGGTATTTGTTGATTGAGTAAAGTCATTTTGACAGAAAAGAAGCAGTGTATTATTAACTATATATACGTAAATAATAAAAGGTGTGGTTGCTAATATAATTATTTCCAAACTTACTTATACCACCACAACTAAGTGAAGATTATAGAGAAGAGAAATCAGTAAATTAGTTAAACTTCCGCCGCGTGAGCAGTTGAGTCTACTTATTCGTGTGTGACTATACTGAAGATTTCCGTTTTACCAACAGTTTTGGTTTTTTAGACGAGCTAGGGAGGGCATGTTAGTGTGTCTTTCTAGGCTCCGTTTGAACCCATCGGGGTTTTCACAACATCCATTTTCAGGTTGTGGTTAGTTCCAAAGAGAGCAATATTTAATGGATTTTTTGTGGGTAGCAACCTTGAAAAGGTGGTCGTAGTTTCGCAGCTGATATGATTTAATATTTTCCCACCTAACAGATGAGTTATTATAACAGTGTTTCATAATGACTTCGAGGAGTAGAAATAAGTTGCACTCCACTCTCCTTAAACACAGAGGCTCCAATTTCAGACGTATACACCTGTCAGCATATCCCGCTAGTTGTTCAAACCCTATTATGCGTTTCGCGAGGAATCTCTGGACTATTTTGACTTATTTTGGAAATGCAGACCTAGGGTTATTAGATAGGCGAGCACAACATTCACGCTTGCGGCGGACACATGTCTTATATATATCTAATCTTGCTTCTTCGGTGTAAAAGTTACACAGTACAAAACCGGTAAGTCGCTTACGGTCAGATACAACCTCACTTACATGGTCAGAAAAGGATAAATCTGAGTATGTTATCCCGAGATCTGTGACCGTGTTCAGTTTTGAGTGGAGCTTACCGTACATATATAGGCACATTATCGGTTTCCAGCGTCCAAGGTGGGTTATACCGCACTTGTCTGGGTTGAAAGTCAGTTAACACTTTTCGCTCCAATCGCCTAGATCATTTAAGTCATGTTGGATCTTGCTTTTGAGAGTCATATCACCGTTCGCATAGTCATATACTGTCTTGAGATCATCTGCAAAGAGTGATACCTTGCCCAACTTGATCACAGAGACTATGTCATTTATGAATAAGAGGAATAGAATAAGGCCAAGAACGCCACTCTTATTACACCACTAGCTATCGGCTTTGATGAAGACAACTGGTAGTTGATTTTGACCCTCTTTCTATGAGAAAAGAATCCATCCATTTGAGAAGATTTCCAGCTAATCCATAGGATTAGAGATTTGATAGGAGTCTGATATGTGGTACTATATAGAAGGATTGGTAACGTCGAAAAGTAAAGTCAATGTAGTCGAAGTTGTTTGCTCAAACCCAACCCGTCCATATTTTTCGCGGAGTCATCAATCCAACAGTCATCGTCTCATCGTTCGCTGTTCAATGGAAGTTCGAAAAATATCAGAAACCTTGTTATAATAACCTTATTGTTGGTTACACGTTGGCGTAAGAATAAAGGATTCTTGAATCGCCAATCTATGTTCTGGTTTTCGCGTTGATGAATACAAAGTGTTTCTGAAAGTCTTCCAGGGACAGCGTGAGGTCCAGCGTAATAAGAGCTGGACATTGACACTTTATGAGAGTTGTCTGACAGTTTCCGATAGTTTTTGATAGTTGCTTTTCGCCTTTCCTGGTGCCCCCCAGTCTTCTTTGGAAAAGTATTATTTGGAACTTTTCTGGAATTTTTAGTCAAGTTCAATGAGGCCTCGGTCAAAGAGGGGTCTTGGAAGAAAGCAGGAAAGTAAGAATTGTTGAGTTGTTTATTACATGTAATGATGTGTGTGATGTTAAGCATGAGTCTGTTGTTCATAGTTCGCCGTTTAGGGATAGTAAGGGTCTAAATTTATTTAGATGTGAGCCTCGATGTTTCGACGGAAACCCCGCTGACTATCCACAGTTTTTGAGGAGTTTGACGTCATGTTGAGTGGGCGTACAATAAATGAAAAAATGCAGTTGATGTATTTGATGAGGTATTGCACTGAAGTTGCTTCAAGAGCTATTCAGTGCCGTAGGTTTATGAAGCCAAACAATGGATACTTTGAGGCTATGAGTATACTGCCTCAAGGATTCGAAAGACCTTCGATGATTGTAGGGAAATTATACGGAGCTGTTAAGGGTAACGGTGGTCAATTACAAGATGACTCCAAGGCACTCATTGAGTTTTGGATAATCTGTTGACTTACTGGAATGCATTGATTTCGATGAATTGCATGAGTGACCTCAACTGGAGTTTTATCCTAGAAGCAATAGCGAGACGCCTACCTACTCGACTGCAAAGAAAGTGGGTGAAGATAAGCTCCCGTATAGAGGATGAAGGTATTGAGCCAAAGTTTGATGACATTCTGAAATTGGTAAATGATGGTGTCAGTCAAGCCATGAGTAAGTTTGCCAGTATATTGCATCCCACCCCTGGAATAGAGCAGTCTGAGAGCAAAACGCAATCATTGATGACGAAAGGGTCTCAGAGAAGTGGATATCGAGAAAGCCGTATGGTGTCTAGTAATCCATATAAACTAAAGTGAGTGTAGCAGCTTTCGTGGTACATCCCCAACAGATAAGTTACAGGTTGCGAGGCAAACACGGTTGTGTTTTACACCTTTGCAAGAAGTTCGAGCGATGATGAACTGTGAATCAGTGAGCAAGTTTAGTGATAAGCTAAATGTGAAATCAAGGTCTGACTCCGAATTGTGTGGTGATAACGGTGTGGTCAAGAAGCCTGTAGTTGCAATTAGTAGGCCATTTTTGAATAGAATGCCACAGAAGAGAGTTACAGTTTCAGAGTCCAGTTCTGACACCATAAGTTTACAAGGTATTGCTAGTCAGAGTGAAGGTACAAAACCTTTGGGGATTTGTGAGGAAGAACCCAAATCATCCACTGCTGCTATTAAAGAGTTTGAAAATGATGAAGTCGACCAGATAGATGACGGTAAATTGAATATTTGTGATAATGATCATGATAGTGCAGATTTGTCTATGGCTGATCATGATAGGATGGGCGGAATGCCTACTACTTCTAATACTACTGGTTCAGACAATGAGTGTAGTTATATATATATCAAATATTTAACTGTTGAAACATTATTAACTCGTAGACAATTTGACATTATACCATACTTGATCGTGCCTGTAAAAATGGCATGCATTTTCATGTAAATTTATGTTAATATGAAAATACAAATTATTATGATAATTATTACTACTACTACTGAGTTGAATAAAATTTCTGTACAACTTGAACTGGAAGTAGAATTAAGAGCGGATGCGGTAGTAGAAGGTATGGATACTCATGAGGCCGTCTGTGTAAATGATCAGCGCATAGCCCACCTGTCGACAGATGTTAATGCCAAACTGGAGCTAATTATAGAAGACAGCAGTGGAGATAAACTTGCAGTTAGACAACCTTCTAAAGGCTGAACAACAATAGCTTCCGATCCGCCTCAGATTTGAGGATATAGCTGATAGAAGGAGGTTAGCAAATGAACTCTGCGACGATTTTACAACCTAGAGCGTCAACCTAATAAGGGTTGTAGGCGTACTGCTGCAATTCATACAATTCTTCAAAGGGTACCGCATCAGTGAGCAGCCCAACGTGCTTGGTGTCTGATTTTGTACATATGTTCATGTTGTGTCTACTGAATTGGTATCATTTCTCATCCATCTGTTGGTAACTTTATTTGTGTCCGGACGTCTTCCACTTGGAGCATCAACCTGAGAAGGAATGTAGGCGTACTGTTGTAAGTCCTACAGTTCTTCAAGGGTAGTTCGTCAAAGCAGAATCCACCACTTTGATGTATTGACTGTACGTATGTTTGTGTTAAATAATTGTGTGAGTTCCAATTATTGTAATTGTTGTTTAATCTTGTTTGTGTCCGGACATTCCACAACCTACAATCGTCAACTTGAGATGGGTTGTAGGCGTACTGGTGTAAGTCCTGCAATTCTTCGAAGGAATTCCACCAAGACATGATCCGCGAGGTTATTTGTACTGTTTGTATATACGTGTGGTGTGTCATATCAATTTGTGATTTTGGATTCATTGTGTTTACTTTTTGTTTTCGTATCTTGTTGTTATTGCATAATTTTGTTAAATTGTTCGTCGTGATTACTTCTGAAGTTGTTTCTAGTCTTCTACATCTGTGAATGAATTGATTGATGTTAAAGACAGCAGATGGGTCGTATACGCCGGGGAGGCTATTGCTGAGAGTGAAATGCATACGGAGATAATTGTTAGCTCCGGTCCCACAAGCCGGGGAGCGAGAGTGTAAACGACTGGTGCTTGCATACGTCATCATTAATAGAACTGAGTCAGAATGAGCGAGAAGCGATCGCAATGGTAATTGGTGGTGAATAGATAAGAGGATGTGAGTAGAGTATCGTGAGGTGCTGCTATGGTCACATTGCCTTCTGGAAGAATCATTCTAGTAAGTGGCGACTGTGTTGCAAGATGTCAGGTGGATATCTTTGACTTGAAGTCTTAGGTCGTAATCGTTTTGTGTGATTGTGCTCTGGCCATACCTGAGGTGTAATCCGACCGGCAAGTAATGCCCGATCTTCTATTTAGGAAACCGTATTTAAAAGGGGATATTAAGCCATTCGATAACAAATACTGAACAATTCGCTTCTTTACAATCTTTTCCATCACAAGTGAAATTACGGAAGTGATGTTGATGGGGCGGTAGTCATCTATGTCTGCTTTAGATCTGGTTTTATGAATGGGTACAACGTAAGATTTCTTCCGGCTATTTGGATATGTTCTACTCCGTATCGAAGTTGAAACTATCTTGAGAAGAATTAGATTCATGTCATTTCCACTAATTTTTAAGAGGACGGAAGATATTCCATCTAGGCCGGGAGTATTGGTAATCTTAAGAGTTGCGATAGCTTTATCGATTTCTTGGACGTTTAAGACTACATCGTTTAAACACTTTTCTGTTTTACGAGGGAAATCTATATCCTGGTCATTTTCTAGGGTGTACAGTTTGGCAAAGTGCGTGCTAAACACCTCACATATATCCTCAGCACTTTCATGAGTAATGCCGCCTAGGTTTATTATTTTCGGATATGTTGATTTGGAGTTTGTTAACCTACTTTTGAAGAGTCTGGCTATTTCTCCAGTGTTATGTGGCGACCGAATGGCCCGAGTTTCTTTATTCCTAAGACTTAGATTTCTCAACTCATGGATTCTAATGACGATTGTTTTGATGGCGATTAACGACGATAAGTCGTCATGTCTGCAGTAACTTAATGAGTGATTCCGCAAACTTCTTCTTAATGATATTTGAATAAAATCACGCTGAGGGATTTTGAATTTAATCAATTTCACAGGCGCTATGACATCACTAACAGACTGTATATTGTCATAGAAGTTTAAAGGACTTCCTCTAAGGAGTCATTAGTAAAATAGGAATCCCATTTAGATTATCTAATCAAGCCCTGATACAGGTCCCAATCAACATGTGTGTATAGTCTTATAGGTGTCTGACTAACTTCGTTTCTGTGTATAGTTTCTGAAGAAATATTAAACGAGCATGGTACTATTTTATGATCGCCACCTGGGAATTCATGTCCCACTTCAATTGTAGATGGTGCTACGTTGATCGTGAATATAAGATCAAGAATATCATCGGACCTAGCGGGTACATGCACATTATAATCGCTTATTCAAGCAGACAACACAGTCTTCCGATTGATTGTTTCTTGCTCAAGATTATTCTGAAACTGCTTGTGGCTGGTTTCTCAGAAAGTTAAGCCACATATATGCGAATCTTATTTGCCCACGTTACGTCTGCTGTGATTGGTTGTTGAATCAGTCTTATTCATCTTTTGTCACGGCCAATATTAGCGACATAGCGTAAATTAATGCCTACCAGTTGGCTAGCAGCCTGCTCTCACCACATCATGAGGTGCTGCTGTGGTTACGTTGCATTCTGCAAGAGTCATTCTATCAAGTGCTGATCGTGTTGCAAGGTGTAAAGAAGATGCCTTTGACTGAAAGGTATAGGCCGTCATCGATGTGTGTGATTGTGCTGTGGGCATGCCTGTGGTGTATTGGCTTTGCTGTTTGTTTTCCATTTCAGCTTTTTCCCCGTTATCTAGGTTCTCGCAATGGCATCCAAGTCAACGTGTATTGGTAGTAATGGAAAAAAGGGATGTATCCGTTTTTTCCTGGGGAGTATCAATGTAGCTGAAGATTGAACGATCAATTCATGGTTGTTTGCTCAAACCCAACCCGTCCATATTTTTCGCGGAGTCATCAATCCAACAGTCATCGTCTCATCGTTCGCTGTTCAATGGAAGTTCGAAAAATATCAGAAACCTTGTTATAATAACCTTATTGTTGGTTACACGTTGGCGTAAGAATAAAGGATTCTTGAATCGCCAATCTATGTTCTGGTTTTCGCGTTGATGAATACAAAGTGTTTCTGAAAGTCTTCCAGGGACAGCGTGAGGTCCAGCGTAATAAGAGCTGGACATTGACACTTTATGAGAGTTGGCTAACAGGCAATTTTGTTACTGAATTTCCGTTATCTATGCATTGTGTAATGTAGTCAAAATAATCTAAGTGGCAAGTAATGCACTACCTTCTGCTTAAGAAACCGTATTGGGATGAGGATAGTAGGTCATTTGAGAGAAAGTACTGAATGATTTGAGTCTTTGCCATCTTTCCCATTACACGTAAATCTACAGACCTGTTGTTGATGTTCATATCGGCTTTAGGCACGTATTTATGGATAAGTATAATATAAGACTTCTTCCAGCAGGTAGAGTATGTCCCATCGCTTGAGGATGGTAGGCTGTTGTTCGAAAACGGATGCAACCTATGATTTAAGCCGTGGCGAAGAACAAGTCGCTTTCGAATTGCCGCCCGCGATCAGTTGTTATGGAGGATGGGCGTCCCAAGTATGCTATACATCTTTCGACAAGGATGCGTGAGAGTGTTTCAGCAGACACGTCCTTGAGAGTTACTGCTTCAGACCATCGTGTCAAACGGTTGATGCAGGTTAATATATAGGTATATCCATGAGATTCCGGAAGGGGCTCAACCAAATATATATGGACTTGTTCGAATCGAGCATAAGGGATAAGAAAGGTAGAAAGAGGGCTTTTGGTGTCTAAATATCCTGCACTTTTGGCGAGCTAAGCACGTGTGTACCCATTCCCTTACTTCCTTAATAATGCCAGGCCAAAGAAACCAACTAGTTACGAGCTTGACAGTGGTTCTGATACCTGGATGGGATAATCCATGTAACGTATTGAAGGTGTCACGGCGATAACATTTAGGCACGATGCGGCGAGGAGTACTTGTGGAAACGTCGCAAAGAATAGAATCTCTTCACACACTTAGGGGTTTATCGGCTGATTGCAGAGTTTTCTTCGACAACTCATGTTGAAGCTCAGTATCTTCTTTTAGAAGACAAGCCAGTTTCACAAGGTCTTTGCCGTATATTTGGGTAAGGGAACAAAGGAACAAATGCGCGGCGAGGCATTCGCTACAATGTTCTTTACTCCGGTTACATGGCGAATATCCGATATAAACTGTAAAACGTAATCCAGTTGTCGTGATTCCCTAGATGAATACTTATCTGAGTTTGGAGAGTACGTCAGAAGCTTGTAGTCAGTGAAAATTATGAATTCACGACCCTCCACTGAATGTCGAAAATGGCGTATTGCACAGTACATAGCCAGAAGCTCTCTGCCGAATGTGCTGTACTTCGTTTCTGCCTCGAGAAAACGGTGAGTGGTTGCCACTCTCTGTTAACTAGCTATTGTAGAACTGCGCCGATTGCAGTGTCTGATGCATCAACCGAGATACTCAACGGTGTCGTTGGATCCTGATACGTCAGAAGTGTGGCATTCGCAATAGCTTTTTTAATCTGGGTAAAAGCATTTCGAGCAGACACGTCAATTTCTATGGACTTGTTATTCCCTCGAAGAAGGTCTGTCAATGGCTGAATCAAAGAGGCACAGTTGGGAATAAAGCGTCGATAATAGCTAACTAAGCCGTTAAAAGTGCGGAGACTTTTTCACCGTCTGTGGCTCTGGAAAGTTCAGTATAGCCTCGACCTTAGTAGCCAGTGGGCGAATGCCCTTGCAATCAATGGTGTGGCCAAGAAAGTTGAGTGAGTCAACGCCTATTTGACACTTCTGAATATTAATGGTAACACCATGTTGGCGTAACCTTTCAAATGCCAAGTCCAAGTATCTAAGGTGAGCTTCCTTGACTGTACTGGCAATGAGGCAGTCGTCTAAGCATGCGTATACAAAGACGAGATCACAGAATAATTCGTCGTCGAAGCGTTGGAATGTTTGGGCTGCATTCCGGAGACCGAATGGCATACGTAGAAATTCAAGAAGTCCGAAAGACGTATTGATAGCCGTTTTCGAAATATCTTTTGGTGCCATTGGGATTTAGTTATACTCTTTAAACAAGTCTATTTCAGAGAATATAGTTGCGACAGATAATGTTGCCGTCAAGTCGTCTCTGTGAGGCAATAGGTACCAATCAGGGGTTGTTTCGGCGTTCACTCGCCGATAATCACCAGTTGGTCGCCAATCGTTGCTATCTTTTTCGGTACCATGTACAATCTGGATGCCCATGGGCTATTCGATGGCTGAATGATGCCAGGGGCGATCATATGGTCGAACTCATTTCTAGCGAGTCTCAGTTTGTCAGGAGCAAGTCGTCGTGCTTTAGATGTCACGGGCTGTCTTGAGGTTATGATGTGGTGCATAACATTGCTGGTTATGCACGGTAGGTCGTTAGACGGTCAATTAAGTTCCAAATATTTATCAACGATGGGTTGAAAAGTTAGATCAAGGATTGCCTTTATCGTAACGAGTGACAAACTGGGGCCTATGTAGGTGATGCCTTTGATAGACAGACTAGTAGTATTATCAATCAGTCGTTTTCGGCGGACGTCTATGAGTAAGTCATGATGGTTAAGTAGGTCAGTTCCAACGATGGGCATTGTGACGTCAGCGAGAAGGAAAATCTACTGAATAGGTTTGCGTAAACCTACGTTCAGATAGACGTATTTCCTACCAAATATTGCGATTGGTTTTCCATTTGCAGTCTGTAAGTTGAAGGTAGGTTTCTTCTGTCGATCTGCTGCTGTAACAGGAAGGATGCTGACATTGGTGCCTGTGTCGACTAAGTAATGGGTCTGGCTGATGACATCATGGGTGTAAAGTAGGAAAAGCTTATTTGGCTTGCTAAATTTAGCCTACAGGCGATGTTTGAGGGATTTTTCACAGCTCTAATTTTGCCAATATTCTGTCTGTCTGGAAAGTTGTAAGCCAAGACATTATGCGGAGGAATAGTCCTCTCAACAGCTCCTCAAGCCAAATAGTCAATTATGCTCTCGGATTTGGTAACTGATTCTGTACAGATGTTTTGTGATGAGTCACACAGTTGCATGATGGGAATAATGTCGTCAAACTTACTCTGTATGTCCGCTATTGACTTCTGAAGTGTCAGTAAACCATTTTTGCTGCTAGCCGCATTATCTATCAGTTCCTCCATGATATCAGATACCATAACTTTGGGTGTGTCTGGTGTCAAAAGTGTTGAATCTTCAACGGAACTGAGGCCTTCAGACGGTTGACGAATATGAGGCCTCAGTCTCCTAACAGTGCTAACAATTTTGATAGGCTTGACCATTAGAGAAACAAGAATTTTCCCAATTTCCAGACAAAACGTCTTAATGACATGAAAAAGAGATTGTTAATAATAATAATAATAATCACTTTATTCCACAACAATAACAATTTACAGCATGGAATTTTCAGCGTTTCTTTTACATATTGCAATGGTTTAGCTCTGTTATAATTATATAAATATATAAAATGTTAAAATATTGATAGTTAATAGGAAAAAATAATAAAAAAAAATAAAGAAATAAAAATAAATCCCAACAAAATCATACCCTTTCTAGGTCATAGTGAATAATAAATAAATAATAAACAAATAACACATGCATTAATATGCATCATTTCATTTATAATATAGTTATTGATTCAAAAGTTGTAAAAGTTCTTTTCTGATATTTGTCTCTTCGCACAATACTCGTGCCAAATATGGAACGGTATTATTGAAGTATCAAAAACAGTGGCAGACAGCTGTATATTGCAAAATAAAAAGTCAAAATTTCCTTTACCAGCACTGCTTGAGGATAAAATCCTCAGTTCCGCGTGTTTAGGTGGGGTATCAGAAGATTCCGGGTTGTAGATTCCAGCAAGTGAATACTATATATAGTTCCAGGTGACACAATAAAATCCTTCTCAAGTACGGATATGTGGATAATATGGGGAATGTGGCTAATTCGCTTAAATATGAAAAGATGATTGACGCAGAAACAGAAAACCTGTAGCGCAACATTTCGAACCAAAGCTATTACAGTCGAGTAGCGGAACAAACTAGGCAGAAGTTTTACAAAGAACAAGAAACTATACCTCACAAACAAGAAGCGAGAACAAGCAAATCAAATTGGTTTACACTAGATGGCAAAAACGATATTGGATATTGGATTCTGGCGCTTTGATTGGCTTCAGTGTCATTTGTAGGTCAGTGTGGTTTAGTTCGCGTTTGTTTGTTCGATTTCTGTTGTGTGAGTTACGAAGTATTTTCAAATTATCCATCTGAGAATTATTTATGGCAAGTGGTGAAGACCAACATTTAACCTGCATGTAGGGTTTCAATGTTTTCAAGCCTGAGGTAGTTGAAATGTGTTTGACCTAGTCGTATCTCTTCCCTGGACCTATGAAACTATTGTTGACGTTGATTAACCATTTCTGATTTGGAAACTGTGTTTACGTCTTAGTATGGTGGGGATCTATTCTTCCATACACTCATTGTCTAACCTGTAAGTGCCGATGTCAACCTCGATATAAGCTCTTAACGTTAATATCATTTCATAGCTGTAGCTGTTCCTGTAGAAATGTAATATCTTAGTCCGCACTTCTATCCATTGGGATTACATTTAAAAGTCAGTGCCGTGGAAATCAACAAGAATAGGTTTCAACGAATCGATTTGTTCGGTAATAAGTTGTTCTGCGTTCTTCAGATTGGAGACGTTATCATAATATGTTTAAGTCCATAAGAATTTCGCCAACAGTTTTGCGTAATATTTAATCTTCATGGATTGTGTCGTTTCAAACTTGACTGCCCCATAACAAACGCCAGTCATGTATCAATCATATCTAGTGTATTTTTTATTCATATTTAATATTGGTTTATTACTTTTCTAACTCACGTTTAAACTTACTTCTAGCCGGGAATGACTAGTTATAGACATTTATTTATTGTTGGGGTGAAGTTCTAAGGACACTGCCAACATGTATCTTTCTTCTGTGGTGAAGAAGACTGTAGGCCGGATGTTGGTATCATACGTTGCGTTTTATTCCTTGTAATACAAATGTAGAAATAGCTGTATTTTCTGTGTAACTGTTCCTATAGTCTCTATAATATACACCATTTCTCTTGACTATAGAGTGGAGTTAACTAGTAAATCAAATGTGATTATTAATAGTTTTTCTGCTCTCGTAGATATTAGTGGTGGTGGCATTAATTTGTTAAACCTGCCCATTGAAAAGTGTTTAAGAAAAACAGAAAATAAAGTTAACGCGAAGTACGACATATACCAACGCAAGTTCCTATACCAACCAACTTCTTATACCCACAACTGTGGTATTTGTCCTGCGCAGACGAAAGGCAGATTCAAACACGAAATTGATCCTCCAAAATATACAAATATGATTCGGGATCAAAATCGTACTGCAAAGATGAATAATTAACCGGCTGGGAGTCGTGCACTAATGAATGAACGTAACACGACGGCATGCCAGATGGCGTGGGTGCACTTACTGTAAGTCTTCAGCTAAACGGGTCGACTTAAACATTGGAGGTCAGCATTGAGTATTGAGTAACGAATGCTGTAGACTAATAATTTCGGGACTTATTTGTAGTTAAATTGTTAACATTACGAAGATAGCAAAGTGACTTATATGATGTAGGTTAACGCGAGTGATCATGAAAACCTCTTTTGCTGATGCAATTGTGTGTGTGTGCGAAAATTACCTCCCAGTCACTCAACGTATTGGTGTTGAATACCTCGTACAGTAACCACAGAGTCATGGGGACAGTTTGAATTGTCCTGTGGAATTGAAGCCTTACTGAGATCTTATCTATAGCTGTAGGCTACCATAACCTACGTCTGTGCGTACAACTTTCTGCGTCCAGCATTTCTTATGTCCCTTTTACAGAGCAGAAAGGTAGCATAACAGATTGACTGTTCGTCTGGGCATAGCACCTGTGTTAGCCAGTAGTACAACCTCACCCACAGAATGCCTAAACTTGGTGTAAACCACTTATGATACCTTCAGTGTGACCTCTCTTCAGACGACCTTTCTGGCACGTTACGACCTGCAAGGAACATTTGTTCCAGCCAGAGTAGCTTGTGGGCTCATTGAGATATGCAAGTTGGCCCACCACTTGTCACGATAGTAACTATCGGTCGAGAATAAACTGATTAAATCTGTTAAATGCTTTGAACAATTCCAGTAACACATTGTGTACAAGATATCCTGTCAGAAAAGCTTGGCCCACCTGTTTTATCTTGTCAGCAAGTATTTGATAAATGGTGAAACGTTTTGAGGTGCTGATCAAACCGCTGATCAGTCATCACATAACCTATATGATAAAGATGGTCTGGATATGTGCATTACATGTGTTGAATCATTACCTAATCCCAAAGGCTATTTGAGATGGTGACTGGCTGGTTGAGTGAGGCTTCGACGTAGAAATATTAGTCACAGGGTGGCTGTCTGGCGTACCAAGGATGCTACAGTACATCGACGTTTTCAGGTTCTACTATGCGCTAACTCTGTACACGGTCTACGATGAAACTCGTTGTATTAAGAAGCACGAACGGAAACTTGAAAAACGTGAATTGTTAATGAAATCGAATTTTAAAAGGCGCGAGGTAAACGAAAAAAGTGCGTAACCGCGTAAAATGTATGCATGACAAACGAGAAGCAATATACAATAATACAATGATAAATATTCAACAAGCATAGGTAAAATTAGTTTCTGTTAGCGTATAGCATGCGTACATGAATTCGTTTTGAGTGTACATTCAGGCTTAATATAGGGGTGCTACAACAGTACCAGTTCCAATCGCTACATTTTATAAGCCCTCAAAGGTAGAGAAAAAGCAGGACATCTTAGGTATTATAATGAAACGAAATCTATGGAAACAGGGATAAATAGTTGGAGAATAATAACAAAATTAATTCTTCTAGGAGTTCTTAAACTGTGAATGCGACTGCTATCTTGAGCAGTATAACCAGCAGTCTTCAGTTTTTGATCCCCTACGTCTAGAGGACCTTAGCTTGTCAATCTATTCTTTTCTGCTTGTATCTAATTAAAAGTAAAATACTTTATGAATCGCTCCCATGTTTGGATTTGACCAGTCTCAAATCTCCTTTCCTTTACCAGCTAACTTCGCTCGATGAAGGTGGTGGTGATATTATTGAGTTGTTGAGTCATAGAAAGTAATTTACTATGTAACGACAGAAGGTGGTTTAATAAGGTAAGTAATGTTGACGTTAGGCGTAGAGTGTTGGGCAAAGAGGGAAAATCAATCGACGAGGCTATAAAGTTACATAGACTGAGATGGCTAGGTCACGTGCTGCGCATGCCTAACCATCGCCTCCCCCGACGGGCATTGCTAGCTGATATAGGTGCAGGTTGGAAAAGAGCCAGCGGTGGCCAAACAAAAACATGGCATCAATCCATGAAATCCTTGACAGTTAAACTGAGTCAGGTAGGGAGATGCAGACTTCCGGGTTGGGGCCCTCGGGACTCTAGGAATCAATGGCTGGAGACAATAGGTGACATAGCTCAAAATCGTTGTCAATGGCGCAGATGTATTCAGTCTCTGTAATCTTTCATATTCCTTTCTACCATTACCTATTCTATTTCACTCTTATACTTGTGAAACTCTACTGGTTCTCTTCACTCATCTTCTTGTCTACCTCTGTGTGCTATTTGGAACGTGGCTACTCGAACTGCTGCACTTCGGTGCCAAGTTCTATGTTGAATCCAGACAGAACGACAGAAGACAAGGTCCAGGCAACAGAACGATTTTTGAGAAAATCAAGAAATATCTATAGATATTTGTGTACATCATTATTTATTCGTTATTGTTATCAGAGAAGCAACGTCTTCTGATTGGTTGTTTTCTTTCTGTAGGTTATTCTGTACTGCTTGTGACCGTTCCTCAGAAAGTTAATCCATATATCTGTGAATCCTATTTGCGCACATTAAGTCTGTTGCAGTTGGTTGTTGAGTTCCTCAAGGTCCAGCCTTGTTCTTGTTTTTCCTCATGACCCCTATTTGGGGCGTAAACACTGACGCAAATTGTTGTCTACAATTTTGGCTTTCGGACAGCTCTCACCACAACTAGATATGAAGTGTGCAGTGTTTAGCCTGCAGTATTCAAAGAACTGAAAACATTCTGATCAAGATTTGTAGGACAGTGAAAAACCGATAGTTAAAAAATGCAGTTATTACGATTCAAAATCTCATTGGTGCAGATGCACTAATATCGTGTGTTCTTAATCGTATTGTTAATTTTTAAAATATTTAACTGAGTGATTGGCAATATTACTATCTCAGTTTATTTCTTTCTCCTGTCGCCGCCTTACTCTTAAATGTATATTATATTAATATTTTATCCTTTAATTCCTAGAGGAACATAGGGCTTCAGTCACGCGTCTCCATTGCCTTCGGTTTTCTGCCAACTTTTTCACCCTGCTCCAAGTCTGCCCATATGCTTTCATCTCCTCCTCGCATGACCTCCTCCAAGTCACCCTTGGACGACCAACTCGCCGCTTCCCTTTCGGGTTCCACTCGAGCAATGGCTTGTCTAGTGATGTCACTTGATGGTTTGTTTCCTCAGCGTATGGCCAATCCATCTCCATTTCTTCCTGCCTATTTGTTTCACAGTCGGTTCCTGGTTGGTTCGCTCATTGACAGGGATCCCTGTTGCTGATCTTTTCTGGCCATCTGATCTTGAGTATTGAGCGAAGACAACTGTTGATGAAGGTCTGGAGTTTGTTTGAGATGCTCTTTATGACTCGCCAAGTCTCTGATCCGCATAGAAGCACTGATTTTACATTGGAGTTGAAAATCCGGATCTTATTTTTGATGCTGAGTGCTGTTGACTTCCACACAGACTTAAGAGTAATGAAAGTCTGCCTTGCTTTTCCGATTCTGGCTTTGATATCCCCGTCAGTTCCGCCTGTAGTTGAAACGGTACTTCCCATGTAGGTAAAGGAGGTTGTTTCTTTCAGGCTCCTCCTATTTATGCTGATTGTTGTGTGTTGTTGTTGTTGTTGTTGGTGGTGGTGTTGGCCAGGAATCTTCATCACCTCTGTTTTATCTATGTTCACTTGAAGTCCTATCTTTGATGCTTCTTCTACTAACTTGTTGCTTTTCATCACTTGCATATCTTCCAGTTTGTGGGAAATCAGACATATATCATCGGCGAAGTCCAGATCCTCCAAGTTTTTTGTGTGAGTCCATTTTATGCCTGTTTCCTCATTGCCCGTTGTCTGTCGCATTATTCAATCTACTGCAATCAGGAAAATCATTGGTGACAATAGACAGCCTTGTCTCACTCCCGTCCTTACTTTGAAGGCTTCTGTAAGTTTCCCATTGTAGATTACTTGTCATGCATCATTGTCGTATAACTGTTGGATGAGATGTATAATTGTCGATGGCACCCCGTAGTAGCGAAGTAGTTGCCAAATCACCTCCCGATCGACGCTGAGCTGTCGAAGGCCTTTTCAAAGTCGATGAAGTTGAGTGAGGCGACTCCCATTCCAAGCTTTGTTCAATGATGATTCGTAGAGTGGCGATTTGATTAATACATGACTTGTTTCTCCTGAATCCAGCTAGTTCCCGTCGGAGTTTTTCATCTAGGGCTTGTTTGATTCTCTCCAGGATGATGCGGCTTAGCATTTTGCTTGGGATGGACAGGAGCATAATTCCGCGCCAGTTTTTACATTGACTTAAGTCTCCTTTCTCTGGTAGTTTGAATAAGTATCCGTCCTTCCAATCCTCAGGTACTTTGCCCTCTTTCCACACCTTCTCCAGTAGTGGCGTCATCAAGTCCGCTGTTGTCTCTGCGTCTATTTTCAAAGCTTCTGCTGGGATTCCATCTGGTCCCGGTGTTTTTCCAGTTTTTAGCATCTTGATTGCATTCAGGGCCTCTGATTTCGTCGGGGGGTTAGTGTTCACTGGTAGTTCTGCTTCCGTTGTTGGTATTGTTGGGCGCGTTGTAGGTGGCGGTCTATTTAGAAGTCTTTTGAAGTGTTCAGCCCAGTGCTTTCTTTGTTCCACCTCTTTGGTGATTGACTTTCCATAGTCATCCTTTACTGGCTTAATCTGTGTCGAACTTTTTCCCGATAGGTGCCTAGTTGTTTGGTAGAGTGTGGCGAGGTCTCTTTGCCTTCAGCTTGTTCTGCTTCGTTTGCCATGGCTTTATAATATTTTCTTCTGTCTTCCCTGGCACTCTTCTTCACTCTTTTGTTCAGTGTATTGTAATTTGCATTCAACTCTTGTTTTTGTTGCTCGTCGGTGCACTGAATAATCTTTTGTTTCACTATCCTTCTCTCCTCTATTAGTTTCCAAGTGTCCACAGTGAGACACTGTTTGTCCTGCCTCTTCTTTCTGCCCAGAACCTCCATGCAAGTTTGACTCCACACCGTTTTCAAGTTGTCCCAGTGCTTTTCGATGCCAACCTCTTCGCTGATGTTGATTTGTGTCTCGACTTTGTCCTTTATGCTTGCAATGAAGATGTCCTTTGTAGCCTGGTCCTTCAGTTTTGAGTGTTGAACTTGGCTTGTGGTCTGTCTGCAGCTCCTCCTTCTCTGAAAGCTTTTAGTTTGATTTGGATTGTCCCTTGTACGAGATAATGGTGTGAGCCAACGTCTGCTCCTCTTCTTACTTTTGTGTCCAGTAGGCTGCGCCTCCACTTCATTGAGATTGAGATGAAGTCAATTTGTATTATGTATTGATCCTTAATTCATTAGTTTAGTCATTGTCTACTGATGGACAGGTATCATAGTATTAGTTTATAATAATTACTGTTGTTCATTCCTTGAGTTCCTGGTGAACCGTATGATTTCATAGCTACATCCCTACTCCACTGATTTCTCATATGAGAAGTCCACTATCGATTCTGGCTTTTGTTGTCATACAATTGTCCCTTCACCAAATGTCCAGTTGATTTACACCTTCTTCTGTATATTTGATGGTTAGGTGACAAGATTTCACCATGAGCTGACATCGATCAGAGAGCCGTTGGAAACCCTGAGAGTTCTGGACAGCTGTTTCGTCCTATATCAGAACTCTTCAGTGGCGCGCGCCCACTTGGGTTCAAACCCAGGACCTTCCGACTACAAGCGGAGCTAGTAGACCATTAAGTCACTGGAACCCGATCGAACGGTCAGCCAATGAATTCCAACTTCTGCCAATTCACGATGTAGCGCAACTGACACTAGTCAATTTCACCGCTGGCGAGTATTTGTCCTCACACCCGACCTGATGTACTCCACTAGTCTTTATGTGTGTATGTACGTCTTAGCGTCCTTACGGGTTGACTTCAGCGAAATTAAACTTTTCACATCCTACAGACGTCAATACCACACCGCTAATTTTGGAAAGCTCACAATCCAAACAAGGGTAAATAGAACTGTACTCATGACTGAAAAGATATTGAGTGAAGTGTAATGATACTCTTCAGGATAACTGGTTACTTGTATGCTAAATTATTGAAATAATAAGGTTAGGCTTTGGTTTAAAACAGCTTAAGGTTAATTGGATGTAATTAGAACAAATATTGCGGTTGGTTAGGCAGAGATTGGGGTTAACTTAAACAAAGACTATGGTTAGGGATTCAAATTCGTCTGTTTTACAGCACAGTTGTTCGTTCTCCGCCTCTTAAGTGCATAAAAGTTGGACTTTGCCTTGACTCAGTAATTTCTCTTCTATGTCTGTTCTTGTATTCTTCAAGGTGCTCTTTTTACACCATGTTGACGTTAATCTATAAGGAATATCAGAATGTAAAATCGCAAAGGAAAGCTCAATTAGAAAGTAAGAAGCAAGTCATGCTGACATCAATCAACCAAGTTTCAAATGAATTATTGGCTAAAATTGATGAAAATGTTTCAAAGGTAATGAAAGTGTTTGTTTTTACTTTAACACTTCATTATCCTATGAGTCAGAAAACAACTGAGATTGCTGAACAAAGGCTAATCTTTTCGATAATTTCATTTTCCCCTTCGTCGGGTTCTGCAGTTATCTATCTATAATAATTGAAGAAATGTTGTTACTAACGATATTGATGTTCTACCTAAATAGACTCGATTGAACCATTAAGTGAAGTTAGATTACAGTTCAAAAGTATCTCTGAGTAATGGTATCAGATGAGTTTCAGTAAACTAAGACAGACTTTTTTGAATTTACAGTTTTCCACTTCAGGCCAAAGTGTCAATAATGGCTCGACCTATTACTTTCACACACAGAATTCTGGCTATTTTAGGCGAGTTGCTTTTGCCTCTGTTTTTCCGCATATTCGGCAACTGGAAGGTTTCGGAAATTTGTTTGGTACCCGATAGGTGGTAGAAAAGATTCTCCAATGCTGGCTTTTTGGCCTA